>JAVCKT010017964.1:0-16986 GCA_032273925.1 Rhynchotus rufescens
CTCGATGACCTCTGAGGTCCCTTCCAACCTTGGGCATTCTATGATTCTATGATTCTATGATTCTATGATTCTATGAAATTATCTTTCATGTGTGCATCTGAAGGAAGGAGAAATCTAGGAAATGAAATATAGCATCAGTGAACACTCACACTTTGCATATGGTTCTTCTGTAGGGTTGTATTTGGCATGGCATCCTTGCTGCCAGACTGGTTCTCCATCTGGATGACAGGGTCTTCAGAAAAGACTGTGGTAATGATCTTCACGTAAAGGAAAAGTGTAGAGAAGAGCCATAAAGTAATTAGGAAGCTGGAAGGTTCTCCTGAAGGAAACGTTACTGCATTGAGTGGTTTGTTTAATTTAAGTTGCAAAAATGTTTTTCAACTTTTAGATGTGAAGAAGATGACAGAAGAGAATTTATGCGTGGTATGAAAATACTCCATTATAACTTAGAATGAGAAGGATTCACCTAGGGGAAATTCACGTTGTGATTCAGGAAGAACTGGCATGAAGGCATGAGTGACTTGTAGAAGGAAGGATTTTAAGAAGAAAGTTTTATTTCCCTCCTGTTACTTCTGATGAGATTGTACACCTGCCAGTACTAGAGCCAGATTGATGCCTGTGAACATTGTTGGTTGCTGTGGTGGTGATTTTGTTTAATCCCAAGCGTTATGGACAGCGGTGGTGGTGGGTTTCATTATGAGAAATGAGAGCGGTGGCAAGAACCTTTATTAGCTATAGACTTGTAACTGTTAACCCTAGGTTAACTGTACCTTCCTGGTCCTGTCCTGGGCTGCATCTTACAGTTTGTGTATTGAAGCTTTGGAGCTCTTGCTGCTTGTAATTTGAAAATCTTCCAAGTTGTGGGAATGTTGAGTTTGGCAGCCTTCGGTATGGCAGGGTTGTTAGCATGTGGCAATGCTGTTAGATTAGTAGGTAAGTAGGAGTGATGGATGCATTCTTTAAAGATGAATGTTATTGGACTTTGATTTCAATTTTGAGTTCAATATTGACTATGTGAAAAACTTGACTATGTTTTGAGCTGATTTAAGTACCAAGTCAACTGAAGTAGGAGCTCTTGAATTTTATAGTAAGGTCTCTGCCCTCAAATAACATTGTCAAGTGGAGTGTTCCTCTGGAAGATTCAGTGGCTATTACAGAAGAAATGTGTGTAACCTCCTGCTTTTAGCATTGTTAATGTGCTGCTTTTCCTTTATGGGAAAGTGCAATGCATTGTTTGGTTTCCTTTATTTTTTCCCTCTTTTTTATCAGCTCCGTTCTTGCAGCTGCACGTTGACGTTAGGTGACTCCCAGGGACAATCCAGGTATAACTCTTGCCACGGGGCAGTGCGCTGGTCAGTGCAGCTTGCAGGGCTGAATCCATGAGTGGAGCGACTGACAAGAAAGCTGCTTTTGGCACCCAAGTTTTTCTCCAGATCTCTTGATCACTTTGCAATCATGAGCAGTAAACTCACCCAAAAAAGAAGACAGGTAGCTTAGAGGTGACTCATAATAGACCCGCAACAAATTTTTTGTTGGTACATTGGCAACCTCTGTGCTAGATATCCAAACCCACTACATTAAGAAGAGGATTCTCTGCATTAAGTATACAAACGTAAGAGGTGATGGGGTAATTGTCAGCACTGTACTTGTTCTTGATTGCAGTAAAGCTTCTAAATGCTTTCCGAATGGTGTGTAAGCAGCTGCTTAAGAAACTACCTGCTGTGGCACATTGTAAGGAGTTTTTATTCTGTGGCTAGGAGCCCTTTGTGGCAGATGAATACATTGAGCGCCTGGCATGGAGAACACCTGGAGGAGGTTCCAGAGGTGGAGAAGCTTTTGATCCGAAAAGGTAAAATAAAATTGCATAATGGTCCGAGTGAATGTGTTTCTAATTGTACTGTTTTATTACATGCGCAACAAAAAGCCTGCGTGCAGTTTCAGTGCGTGTCCAAGCAGGTTTTCAGCTGAGAGAATTGCTAGAATTTGTGACCATGAGCCAATTGTTCAAAGCCAGTTATTCAGTAACAAAAATAGGGAAAGTCACTCTCTGATTTAGACCTTTTGAATAAGAGAATTAATGCTGTTTGTTGTGATCAGACATGGATGTTTCCGAAGCCCTAACTTGCTAACTTACAACTTAATGGGAGGTTTTGCTGCTAGGAAAGTTTAAGTGAATTTAATATATTTTTTTGCTAGTTTAGCTCCCTAAACTGAATTTCTGCAGGACCTATTTCCCATGTTGGCACATATAAAAGGACATAGATGAGCAGATGGGAGGAGAAGAAAGGCGGGAACATGACAGGGTTGACTCAGATTGTTTTATACACTTGTGTGCTGTAATTTAGCACATATACTTATGTGCTATAGGGTACTGTAGCAGTGAATTAGTAGTTTGCTGCTCCTGAATGGAGATACCCTTGGGCCCCTTTCCTTGCTCCTGGCTGCAGTGGCTCTTCTCAGGCTCTCCTTTGATCTCATGGTAGGCTGATTTACTTCACTAAAATATCAGAAAACTAACCTGACAAAACACAGCTTTGATAAAAATCAAGATTAGCAAATTTTTGTGCCTGGAGAGACCTAAAGGCAGATGCAGAGGGAAGAGGCCGTGTGTCTGTGAGCTGATGGAAAGGAGGAGGTGGGTGAGGAAGCAGCAAGGGCAGGGCAGGGAAGTGAGCAAGGAGGAAGCAGAGGTTGTGGTGAGCTGTAAATGTGGCATGGCCTTCCTGTGAAACCTCACCCTAAATCTAGACACCTGGGTGGTGCACGGCCAGCTCACATGCATGGTTTTATATGGCAGAATTAGACATCTAGGCTTTGGCATTCCCAGCTCCTGGATCCTCTTTTGCTTTCAAAAGAGCTACTATTTTTCAAATAGTTCAGCTTTTAAGCTTGGTGTTTCAGTGTTGATATTCTGTGTAGAGATGTGTTTGACAATAGTGTTTTGGCATCTCAGATGAGAATATCTTGGAAGATGAGCTCAACTTTGCTACTTTTATAGGTCCTAGGATGCTTATAAGCAAGTTAGCTCAATAAAAGACCAGACCTAGAACGCTCAAAAAGTTTAAAAACTTTGTAGAAAAGCTGCTTTCATTCAAGGACAGTAATGAAAAGCCTCACTAGTTTGGTCGGAGGACCAACTCTTTGGAGACATGCAAGCACAGCAACCAACATGGACTTGTAAGAAGATGCTGAACCCTCCGTGTTCATCATGGGGTCCGCATCTTAAAAGAGCTTTGTATTAATCTTGTCCCCCCACCATACTAGAAATTCCTAAGAGAAAAGTATTTACAGCTTGTGAGTTGCATGGGAGCTAAGCAGGAAGAAGCCTGGAATTATGCAGAATTGCTTCCTCTAGCTCTTTCTCCATAATTTTCCCTGGAGAATAACTAGTGCACTTGGGGATCTGTACTGATGCCCGCTAGGTTTAAACTGTCTTCTGTGTTTCTATTGACATGCTTATTCTAACTTCTGCAATGTACTTCCAAGTACATTATCGTTATCAGGACAAATGGGAGCTCCTAGAGCTGTAAATATTTTTCTCCTAGGAATTTTGTAGTGTGAGGGTGTAAGATAAATACAAAAAAAAAACCCATAGTGTGAAGGACATGTTTTTTCCTATTCTGTTTTTAGAAAGCGGTGCTGCTTTTATTATTTTGTAGAAGGGTTGTTGAATTCTTCACATCTATTCTCGGAAACCTGACCAGTGGCTACCTTTTCTTTGCTTTTTCTCTTCTTGCTGTATTGATTGGTGTTGCTGAATAAGTGAATTAGTGTAATACCCTTGTAAAAAACACGCTGAACTGAATTGAACAGACCATTAAAATGAATAGAAGCTCATTAAAGATATCATTTGAAATAATTGAGATTTTTGAACTAAAACAGTGAACAGAAATACAGTTCATATGCTGCCACGGTTCATATGCTCTTTTATTCCAGCAGAGTAAAAGCTAGTCATTTTTAGCAGGAATAAATACTGAAAATTCAGTGACCGTCTCATGCAGCTGAGGTGATTCACATGTATTATTAGTCTCATTTATGTTTGGAGAGAGCTCAGAGTGTTTGTAAAGAGAGGAACTGTAGTTGTCCTGGGAAGGAGTCGTGTAAGGATAAACTTAACTTCCCTCGTGCTTGCTCAAAGTCTCTAACCTGAGCATGGGGAGCCAGGGGGGAACAGGATGCACCTCCTGCCGCACCGCATTTCTGCAGGTCAGGAGGACTTGCATATCTTCTGAACTCGGTGTAAGGTGAAAATCTGGTATCCTGAGCAGTCTAGAAATACCCTCCTGGCATGAACTGGGTTTTCCTTCCTTCTTCTGCTTTGACGTTAAGCCCTGATGACAGAGTTCTCCAGTCTTTGATACATTTCCAGCTGTTAGCATTAGGTCAGTGGTTGTGGGGGATCTAGGAATAATTGCATATCCTGGGCATCAGGGACTGGGACGTTTTTAGGAACGTGTGAGCTGAAAGACTGGAATGTGATAAAAGAGACAAAAAAGAGGAAAAAGAGAAGGAAAGATTTTCTCAGTATGGAAGGAGGAAGAATAAACAGAAGTTAAGAAGGTAGTTGAAAATACCATGTTTGGAATCAGTAAAATGCGAGTCTGAAAGAAAAACAGAAGAAATAGGGAGTGAGAAGAAGACAAATAGGCATTTGTTGTAGGAAAATTATGATGCTATACATTTGATTTTTGTTTGTTTTTTTGATTTTAACCAGCGGTAGAGACAGGTTCCTGAGCCACTGGTGTTCAGCATCTTTTTCCCCCCTACCTGCCATTTATGTGGTCACATTTCTCCTGTGCAGACCTGGAGAGACTCCTGCACAGCTAGAACAGCGTAGCAGAAAAGAAAATGCCATTGGTAGGGTAGGAGTGAGGATAACAGCCTTCGTGAGTGAGTGATCTTTTTAAGCTTTGGGCACAGGACAATGTCTTTTAACCTAAAGCCTACTTAACTGTCTTTTATTTTAAATCAGATTATTGGAAGAATTTGTGAATCATATCCAAGAATTACAGGTAATGGATGAAAGGATTCAGAGAAAGGTGGAGAAGCTGGAACAGCAATGCCAGAAGGAAGCAAAGGAATTTGCCAAGAAAGTACAAGAGCTGCAGAAAAGCAATCAGGTAAAATCCAGAGCATATAGCCAGTGCTAAGCTGTAAAAGTTTCAAAAGCATCGAATGCTCTGTTAACATTTCTTGCCACAGTGAGCCAGTGTTTGAGGTAAAGTAAAGAAGGTTTGATGCAAAACAGTTTCCCCTGACAACAGGGCTTATCTGCAGATTCCATTAATGACTGTCAGTGTTTCTGAAAGTCTCCCCAAGTTTAAAGAACACACTGAACTTTAAGCAGTTGCATGTACTTAATTTAGTCCCTCCTTTAGTCTGAGATGTAGCATTTAAGATGCTGCCTGGATTCACTGTGCTGCTTATTGAAGTGACCTGGAATTTCTTAGAACGAGTGGAAATCCCAAGTTTTGTGTCTTTTCTCGCAGGTTGCCTTCCAGCACTTTCAAGAGCTAGATGAGCACATCAGCTATGTAGCAACTAAGGTCTGTCACCTTGGTGACCAACTGGAGGGGGTAAACACGCCACGGCAACGGGCCGTGGAGGCTCAGAAGCTGATGAAATACTTTAATGAGTTTCTGGATGGAGAGCTGAAGTCTGATGTTTTTACAAACTCTGAAAAGGTAAGAGCTGTCAGCGGGATGAAAGCAGTTCAAAGGGAGAAGCTGTACTGCCCTAATTACAAGCTGCTACCATGACTTGCCATGGTCAGGCTTCAAACCCAGCGAGTGACTGACTTGTTAAAGTTGCATTGTTCTGAAATGTAAATTAACAGCACCGGGCTGCCCATGGCTGATAAAGCGTTTGCATTCAGTGATGCCTAATGTGGCAACGTGGCATTTCTTCATTTTATGAAATTATCAGAGATTTGAGCAGTGCTGGGAGGGCAGCTTTAAAGCGCAGACAATATCTGCCTCTTCCCTTTGAACCCCTTCCCTCAGATCCACCCTGTAATGCAGAACGTTTCTGAATGCAACTTCTTTGTGAAACTTCACTGTGTTGGGTCAGTCCACTGGCCTCGGATACCTTTTTGTCACAGCAGGCCTGTGGGCTTTGTATAGTCCTGTGGTTACGTCTCCACCCTCTGATTTAGAGGAACTGGGCAGGAAAACTTCAAAGAAACCTTTAAGCATTTTGTTTTTCTGATGCTTCAAGTGTATTTTCGTAAACCATGTAGAATGTGAATGGTGCGGCCACGGAGGGGAACTGAAGAAAGAGTCTCCAGCTGTAGGCAAGAGGACATGTGTAAGATTCCCCCATGCAGTATAGAAGATGAATAAAGTATTTGAGGGGTATCCCAAAGACTCTTCCTGCTCTGCTTAAATCCTGTGCAGTGCTGTACTCACCGTCAGAAAAAATTCTAGTATGTGGGAGCAGCAAAAATTCAGTTTGTGCATTCAGCAAAAAATATGTCTGTACTTAAAACATATCTCAAAAAAAGACCTAAGAATAGGTTAATAGCCATCGCTGCACTGCTTAGCTGAAGGTGCCTCTCTGGGAAATGAAAAGCTAATCACTTCATGTACTCACACTCCCGAGCAGTCAGTTCCACGGTGCCTTTGGAATGATGGGTTGTGGATATATGGTAATTGCTGGTTGACAGTTTGCCCTAGTGAAAGAGAGAGCACAGAAAAGCATTTCTGATTCCCAGGGAATATGGGCAGGTTTCAACAGAAAAAAAAAAATATTGTACGGGCAGTGTTTGTCCAGATCTGCTTAAGATTTTTATTAATTTAATTAGTAGAAATAAAAAATATATTTAAAGAATAAAATACTTTTCACAGGAACAAAAGTAATTTTGTTACATCATACTATTAAATGGAATAGCATAGATTAAAGAGAGTTATATGCAGTCTGCTGAAGGATCTCTTATTCAAAATTCTGCTTTTACTCTACCAGTAACTTAAAGATTCATGATTTCTAGTGGAAGGTCTCAAAAGACTCTCGTAGATTAATAGGTTAAGCCTGGAAAGCAACAAACAAATTAATCCTTATATATCCTGAAAAATAATAAGACATTTGACCAATCTGGAGGATGAGAAGTGTAGCAAAGTCCAGGCATGTTCTATTAGTCCATGGAGGAGATATGTGGGAACACAAACAAGATTTTCTGGATATGAGTTGTCCTGTACAGATCTCTTTTATCAAGGTAGGTTAGTTCAGTAACTTTTCATTCGCAACTTAAAGAGAAATAATATTTATAGGAGAACCTGCCCAGACACGTTCTATGAGATTTAAATGCATCTCTGAACTAAAAATAGTTTTATAGCATGAGTAACAAATATCCTTAAATGTTAAAACATCAGTGTTTTCTGATCTCCAAACTGATGTGACTTATTAATTTCTGAACTGTGCAATCCCTCAAAAAAAGCTTTTTCCTTCCTGCATTTGTTTTATTGCTTCCCCACTACATTCTGAGCGATGGCTCTGCTGAGCAATTTCTAACGTTTGTGATCTGATGATTTATTTTCTATCTTCTGTTATGTCCCATGTTAGGTATCACAGTCCTCCTCCTTTTTAACTACTCCTCTGTAGTAAGCGTGTAAAAGTGAGCAAATTACACCAGTTAAAACAATTCATTTTCAAAATGATCTAACAGTTTGTTGCTTGTGCTTCATGCTACGATATTGTCTTGTGCTCATGTCTAGCATGTTTGCTTTTATTCTTAAATCCTTTTCTCCCTGTCTGTTCAATGCTCAGTGTTGTTCTTTTATGCCTTTTAACTTCTTGTTCATAATATTATCTGTTGAAATTTTTCTCTCGTTGTTCTTTGTCTATGGCTTTTTCTGATTTCTTTTCCAGATAGGGTATAGCCTTTAAATTTTATTTTACAGAATCCATATTTATTTAGATTTAGTAGTTTACAGGAGCCTGATTCAATTAAAAATGAAATATGTTCGGCTTTAAGCAGAAACCGTGGAAAATTGATTTGTCGTGGCTTCTGTCGTGCATAAGAAAGTCCTTGAATTCAATAAAACCTCAGAAGTTAGTTAACATCTATGTGAAAAAAAGGATGGAAAATGTGCTTTTGTAACCCCAGCAAATAACTACTAGTGCATCAGCTGTCCTGATGCCATCAGTGTTGATTAGAATCCTTAGTCAGATGTTAAGGTTGCTCTAAGGTAATAGAAATAACTGCTGTTTTGTTGAGTTTGAGGGGCAGAGCTGCTTGGCTTCAGAGGCTGTTGTAAAGTGACCGTTCAAAACAGGAGCTTCTCATCTTTGGGCTCCTGCTTTTGCAGAACAGCCAACTGGGGTGACTGTGCTACGTGTTACTACGTGTGTGCCTCAAGCTTGTCTTGAAAAGTTTTGAATTAAGCCCCAAGGGCATCAGAATAGGGTTTCCATGCTTCCTTCCCTGCCGCTCCAGTTCTTTGGAACATGATTAATAGGAAAATAAGATTAATTTTGTTTTTCTTCATGTGTACCATTGTGACAGGTCATAAAGTAAAGACTTAGCTTTGGCAGCTAGACCAGAGTAATTTCCATTGCTCCCTCCATGTCCTGCAGTCCCCATCACAGATCATGCCCAGTCTGGACCAGGCAGCATCCCATGAGCTAAACCCACTTCATTTTCAACCAGCCGGGTTCACCAGACTTTCAAAAGTCATGGTTGCTGTTTCTGTAGTTTTATTAACCTAGCAAACCAGCTGCTTGGATGCGCTTCTTATACCAACTGATTGTGGAAAGAGGAAAAACCTTTTGCTCTGCAGGATGGAGCAGAAATTTGCATGCTGCTTTACCTCTGTTTGATAGTTTTCTGTGTCCATAAAACTACTTGTATTTTGTAGATGCAAGATGACTAGCTTTTGTCTTAATCTTTGCTTTGACCCTCAGAGGTTATGGTTTTTATATATATATATATATATATACACACACACACACGCATATATATATTTATCTATATATACACACACACACACACATATATATATACATATACAAATATATATATATATAAAGTTCCATTTCTGCCTCCTTGGGAAGGCTTTAGTACCCCAGTTGTGTTCTGCATTGATTCACCCACCCTGTCCTTGCCTCACTGTGTCCCACACTGTCCATCTTTTCTGCATACAGTTGTTCTCTGCTTTCTTCAAATTAAAAGAATTCATCATGAGGAACTTGAAGGTGACATATCCCTTTCATGGGGGTGTCAGCCAGCTGTAGAAATAAGAAATATATATGAAAACAGAAGTAGAAAGGAAAGAAAGGAATAGTGCAAAATCAGACCATCTTTACTAATTCTGACATGTTTTTCCCTCCTAACAGATTAAGGAGGCAGCTGATATTATTCAGAAACTGCATTTGATTGCACAGGAACTGCCTTTTGACAGGTAAAATCATAAAATCCTATCTGAGTGACTTTATTTTTTATTTTTTATTAAAAAAAAAAAAAGTTAACATAGTTTTAACTTCTTCCAATGCTTCTCCCATCTGTTTTTGCTGCTTTATTAAGTGATCCATATATAGCATTTCAGATGGATTGTGTGCTTATTTCTGTCTTCTATTGTTAAATTTGTGTTCACATACTCGTGTTTTAGGATCATCTTTACATGCGCATCTTAAACTGCTTAACAGACTTCTAATGGGATAATTTCACTATGCTGACTTAATGCTACATGTAAATTAGATGCCTGTAGGTTTGCTGTGGATATAAGACATGCAACTTTTCTATCATCTTTGTGTTACACATTTCTGTTTTTAAATAATTGGATCCCTGTGATTAATGTGCTAGAGTTTCTGTGATTTCCTGTGGTGTGGATTTGAATTTAAACATGGTATATTTTTGATGTTAACAGGTTTTCTGAAGTAAAATCGAAGATCGCAAGTAAGTTATCTGTGCAGTTCAATCCCTATTACTATATTTGAATTTTCAAAGCTGATGAGAGCAATCTGCAATACTGTCAGTCTTACAGTCTTTTCCAGTGCTTATATTGCATAGCCTAGTGAATTTTTGTTCTTCTTCCCATTCTTCTGCAGGTAAGTACCACGATTTAGAATGTCAGCTAATTCAAGAGTTTACCAGTGCTCAGCGGAGAGGTGAAATCTCCAGAATGAGAGAAGTAGCAGCAGTTTTACTTCATTTTAAGGTAAAAACCAAAGGTTGTAATGCATTTAAAAATTAAAAAGCTACAGTAAATTCTCATTCTAAGTGAAACGTTTCCAGAGGCACAACTCCTATATCAGATAATTTGTATGCCTTTAAATTACTATGTTGTTCCATCTGAAATCAAATTTAGGGGGATAAAGGAGACAGATTATGAGAGATCAGAGGCAACGTTATTAGAGACCTAGTTCTGAGATAATCTTGTCTCATATGTGTGCGTTGAATTTGGAGCTTGAAGAGGGAGGGTATATCCATAGAGAGTCCCGAGAGTGTGTTAGATTTGTGACAAAAATGGGTTTGAAAGAGTTCACATATCTGTTGAATCTATTTGTTTTTGAAAAAAAAAAATCATAGGAGTTATTTCCTTTATTGTGTAATGAACGCATAGAAAATGGATTTTAATTTTGAGTTGTTTTGCTCCTTCCATAGGGCTACTCCCATTGTGTTGATGTGTACATAAAACAGTGTCAAGAGGTAAAGCATTTTATTTTACATGGATCTCTCTGAGTGTTTATTTAGTCCTGGCATTTTGTAAATATATTTTGCAATGTGCCTCTAAAATTCTAGGGTGCATTTTTGAGGAATGATGTGTTTGAAGATGCAGCCATCCTCTGCCAGCGAGTGAACAAGCAAGTTGGAGAAGTCTTCAGCAATCCAGAGACTGTGTTAGCCAAACTCATTCAAAATATCTTTGAAGTTAAACTTCAGGTATGCTAAATTTAGTTGAGGAAACTTTCTTTCATGTTATTTTTACTAGTAACAATTACTGAGAATATATAGTATTTGTCATCTTATATAAATTCAGAAAACCCTACGTGATTGATCTACAGCAGTTCAGAGAGATAATCAGGGTTGTTTCAAATGAAGATGTTTGTACTCTGAATGATGTGGTGCAGATAAAAACTAAAATTTGGTTATGTAAACTTAAAAGGAAATCAGTGTTTTTTATTAACTAATTCATAGGATGTTATAGACATACTTGATTTCTCCTGTAACTCCCCTACCCAAAACATGCCCAGAAAAAGAATTTTACATTTAATAAATATCTTCAATCTGTTCATTCTTGGAATTGTGTTGTTATGTTTGAGGTTATGACTTGAGCAAGCAAAAATAACGTCTCCATTGCTTAGTGTAAACTGTGAAAAGCCTTTAGTCCTTCGGTGTTTTTGATTTATTTTTTGTGTTTGCAGGTAAAGCATATTTTCAAAATGTTGTGTCTTTTGTCTTTAACTTTCATACTACTCCTTTGCATTTTCAAATTATTTCTTATAAAAGATGTATTAGATCTCTATCTCTAGGTGAAGCTAGATCTGTAAACTAGAGTTTGAAAAACTAAGAATGTACGAATGGCATTACAAAGATGCATACTGTGTGGTAAATTCTGTTTAATCTAACAAATAAGGCAAATGAACTATGGTTGACACTTATTCTTCTAACAGATAAATGTTGTACCTGAATTTTTCAGAGTTATGTAAAGGATCAGCTAGAAGAACACAGGAAGTCAGATGCAGAACAGTACCTTAAGAACCTCTATGATCTATATACAAGGTATTTACACACTCACAATGAAATTATTTTTGTAGATACCCCTCTTGTAATAGTTTGATTTATTATCATGATAGAGGAGAAAAGGCCAAAAATATAAGCTACTCATAAAAAAAGCCTTTACAATGATTTCATTCCTAAAGAAACTTGAAAATGCTTAATGTTATTTTCAATTGAAAATATCTAGGTTAGTGATCTTGGAGGGAAAGAGTAACTTGTCTTTTATTCTTCAAAAATTATGCAAAAGCCACTCCTCTACATCTTAGTGACTTAGGTGATGGTAATTGTATGAAATGAAATGTGAATTATACGAAGTTCTTTACTTAACTGTAGCATTGCCAGAAGTCCTAATTGTGATCAGCATTCTGTTGTGCTGCGTGCTTTACAAACATGTAATGCTGCAATTCGTACAAATTCAACCTTCTCCTCTCCCTCTTGTTTTCTTTTACGTAAAGAACTACTAATCTTTCAAGCAAATTGATGGAATTTAACTTGGGTACTGATAAGCAGACTTTCTTGTCTAAGCTTATCAAATCCATTTTCATTTCCTACTTGGAGAATTACATTGAGGTGGAAATTGGTTATTTGAAAACCAGGAGTGCTATGATTCTGCAACGCTACTATGATTCCAAAAACCACCAGAAAAGGTCCATTGGCACTGGAGGGTGAGTTTCTTCTGTTTGTTTTTTTTCTTTTAAAGTGGAAGGGAGGTGGTAAGGAGATAAATAAAATGGTTACATTGTCAGTTGTGTGATGAACAATAGCAAAAAAAGTAGGCTTCTAAAATAACCTAAAGCCTTTTATTTTTTGTTCTCACTTTATTATGTACATTACCTTCTGGTAAAAATGTGTTGCTCTCAATACATGGGAAAGGTGATGCATGGTATTTATACACTCATGGGAAATGAAAAATGCCAGTTAAACCTATGTTTTAACTTAGGATCCAGATCCACAAAAGGACTGAAGCAAAATTAAGGTACCTAAAGCATGTATATGTTTGTATCTAAAAGCATACATTTTTTTACACCTGCCCAGGCCTTCTGGCCCCCGCGTAAGACCTAGGAAGGGGAAAAGACCATAGCAATATCAGTGAAAAAGCTCTTATTAAGCCCAGAAGATGCAATGGTCTTAGAGAGAAAGGTAAAACACGACTTCGTTATTCTCAGGGTAGAGAAACTCTAATAAAAGGAATGATGAGAGGTGGGAAAGGAAGAATTAAAACTTGTGTGAAGCAGAGGTAGCGAGATGACTGCATCTCTCAGACAGCTGCTAGGTTTAGTATGTCAAGAATGAAAAGTGATTTGGATAGAAAGGCAGCAACACCACGTAATTAAATGAATTAAGAAACAAAGATGTGAAATTTAATTTTCTTGGGGAAAATTAAATTGATGGTAGTTGACTGACTTTATGGGTTGCTTTATGCATGCAAACGTGTTTGAGCATGCTTGACTAAAAGAGGACTGCCTAGAGAATGGATGTAGATGAGAGGATTTCTGGGTATGGATAAGATGGAAAAACTGCAAGAACATTTAATAAGTAGAATGCAGCAGAATGGAAGCTGAACTTCCTTAGTGGAGCAAAAGTCCCATGGGATTCAACCAAAATGACTTTTATCCATTTTTGTTCAGTGAGGGGTGTAGACGTTCCCATGATATGAATGTGCCGTGGCAGAACACGTCTGAATCTGTGGTCGGAGGTGGCAGTTCAGCAGTTACTAGCAATGTTTTTTAATCTTTGTAAGACTGTCTTAATGCTTGCACATCCTAAACTGTGTCTTGAGTTCTGTTTTTTTCGTAAGTTAACAGCTAAAATGTTTTAAACATGTTTTTGACTTGGAACATCAATATTTCCATCTGATGAAGTTATCCTTTTATGTATCTGTTTTCTAGTATTCAAGACCTCAAAGAGAGGATAAGGCAGCGCACGAATTTACCGTTGGGTCCAAGTATTGACACCCACGGAGAAACTTTTCTCTCACAAGAGGTGGTGGTTAATCTTTTGCAAGAAACTAAACAAGCTTTTGAAAGATGTCACAGGGTAAGTGTGGTTCCTCTGATCTGCATTAGCAATGTAATTTTGTACATCAAATTCAATCTGAGGTTGGACATGTCATTTTTCAGCCAAAGAGTAGCAGGGAGAAAAAGAACCTTAGCCTATTGGACAAATTAATTGTCTCTTGTAATTTTTTCAGTGACCAAGGGTCATGGTGAAGGCTGAGGATTTGCTTTTGAAACATGAATCTAATTTTACTTGGTAGTTTTTAATACCATGTACTTTTTTAAATTATTTGGAAGAAGCGGGGAGGGTTAAACTTGTGTGTCTGTTGTTTCTAGACAGAAATGCTGGAAAGATTAATGTAAAAATAAAAATGTTACTTTAAAAATATAAACAGTTTCCCCATGAATGTTCTCCTGAGTTAAGTGTATCATATTCTCTAATAGTGGAGAATATCAGAAGAATATCAGTAAGAAATTGAGAGGTAAGGAGTAAGAAATTTACTCCTGCGTTTTTTACCTTGGTAATCCTCTACTGTTCTTTAACTGCTTAAGTCTAGCAAAAATATATTTTCCTGCTGATCAAGCTGCTGGGTTTGCTGACATTTATTTGCTTTTTTGGTATTTTAGTGCAAGTTGTAAATGAGGTTGAGGACGTTTTATTTTTTACATAGGAGTATGACACCGATAGAAGAGCAGCTATACTGGGTGACACTGGAAGTCACCGGGTATCCCATCTCTGTCTGTGGCCAGTGGCAAAGGCTTAGGAAAAGACTGAGCACTCATAACATGATCTTTTCCATGAACCTCTTCTCAGCATCCAGCAGGATGCACTTTTGGTACTTAATAAGCCACAGTTTATACCTGGACCAATGCATTTTAATGACCCTTGCTGACTTTGTCTTCCTTAATCTGTCCAGTTATTTTTTTTCTTATATGAAACTTCCTTATGCTTTTATCTTCCATAGCATCCTGTGGCACACTACTGTTTGGGTATCACTAACTAAGAAATAGCTTCAATTTTCTTTTTTGCTACTGAAGAGTTTGTTGATATGAGAGGCTGTTCCTGAATAGTTCTGTATATAGCCATATCTCACTTAGAATAACACTCCAATTATTCTGGAATACTCCGTACAGTTTAAGCTGATCCCCTATCTAATATCAGATAAACTTTCAAATGTATGTAAAACTGACCTTTAAGATCAAAACTTTTCTTTTTCTTTAAAGCTGTCTGATCCGTCTGACCTACCGAAGAATGCTTTCAGAATTTTTTCTATGCTTGTAGAGTTCTTATGTACTGAACACATTGATTATGCATTAGAAACAGGCCTTGCTGGTGAGTATATTTCTGCTTTTGGTGGACTTTGAATGTGCGGTGCTTAATCAAAATCTTTTCTGAGCACTTCATCTCACTGGCCTTTCAGGATCTGTAAAGATCCTTGTTGTGCTTAACTGATTGACCTTGTTAATACCTATTGGCTAAAAACTAGTTTTGCACATTTGGGGCATTTAGTGTCCTCCCAAGTGTAACTTCTAGCTGAGAAACTGGTGCATAGATGGGAAGACAGCACTGAGCAGCAAGATCAGTATCACAGAAAACAGGACATCAGCACCCCTTAACTCTTTTAATTCTTGCCTTTGCCATAGCCGGGGAAGAAAATTGTATTAAAACTTAGTGGTTTTTGTTTTGTAAGGATTTTATGTATGTTTGTATAGCTGTACATTTTAAAGGCTCATGGCAGCAAATAAGAAGATTGTTTGTAATTAAAATAGCTATATATATATATAGATAGATATAGACAATGAGAGCCTTCCCTGAATCAAAGTGTGAAACTCATGCTGTGAAGAAATGCTGAAGTTGGTTGTTCTGTTTTACTTTTAGAAAGTTTAAAAGCAAGATACCTATACTTATGGTTATATATTTGGTGATTTTATTGCAGCCTGTTGCCTTTTCGGCTGATTACAGAATTCCTATCAACTCCAGAAAGGCTCGCTGATGTTACTTGATGTATCATTGAAAGTATTCTATATATGGCATCGTGGTAAACATTTTCAGACTGAGCTTGTGATTTAGGCATTCGTGGGAGAATTTTGTATATTTTAAGAGTCATCATGCCAATTAGCAGAACTGCATTATCACTGATACTAACAAAACCTTCTTTGCTTTAGGCATTCCTTCTTCTGATTCAAGGAGTGCAAATCTCTATTTCCTGGATGTCGTCCACCAAGCCAATACTATTTTCCATTTATTTGACAAGCAGTTCAATGATCATCTGATGCCATTGATCAGGTACCTTAATTCCGATTTGCATTTCTTTAGTGAATGGTCACTTTTGGTGAACAAAGCAGCTATTTTTTTTTTTTCCTTGCCTCTCTTAAGAGGACTTTATTCTTGGAGTGGTTCAGGTTGTCCTCGTGGGAAGATAAAATGCTGCAATGCATGGGAAGGAAGGAAAGTTGCAGGGCTCTGTACATTGTAGCACTGCAGAGTGAGAAGGAGCCTCAAGGATATTGATGGAGGGGAGAAATGGTTGTTCCCCAGATATCTCACTCCTGCTTTGCACAGCTGGGCTAGCGAGGACTATTGGCTGCTCCGTGCGGTCAGTGAGGGACATGGGGGCTGCTGAGATTGTTGGGGTCTTCTGAGCAGCTTCTGCAGAGGAAACATGTAGCTGTGCCATGGTAGCCATAGGTGAGGTCAATGAAAGCTGCAGGTTTAAGAGCCACTGCTGGGGTACACTCGGGGCAGAGCACCCCGGTGTACTGTGAATTAGTACCTGCTTGTGTGGAAAGCTGGGCTTGCTTGCTGGGGGACAGCGCTGCCTGAAGCGAGTGACAACACTGCCCATCAGCACTGGGCAAACCCCGAGCAGGGGCAGCTGCATGTTGAGCCTGTTCATTTGTTATTTTAAAGCCAGATAGCTTCCTCCAAACGAGTCCTTTCAGCTGAATGGGAAATCTTCAGAGATCCATGTTGGGAGAGCTCCAGCAAATACGTTTGTTCTGATGTTTAACTCTTTTCCTTCCCAACCCTTTATGCTGTTGTAGTTCGTCTCCTAAGTTATCTGAATGTCTTCAGAAGAAAAAGGATATCATAGAACAAATGGAAGTGAAGCTGGATATGGGCATTGATAGGCAAGTAAAGATTTGAACTTTCTGTTAATCACTGATTCTCGTAAAACTCCTTTGTGATGTATATTAACTTTCCATTTAAGCATGAAGTTTTTCTGAACATAAAATTTATTTTCTTTTTCTTTTTCTTTTAAAACCATACGCACA
>JAVCKT010017965.1:0-32267 GCA_032273925.1 Rhynchotus rufescens
TGGGTGTCCCTCTTGGAGCAGGAGGGTTGGACTAGATGATCTCTAGAGGTCCCTTCCAACCTCAACCATTCTGTGTGATTCTGTGAAATCTTCAGTTAAACCTTATGTAGAATAATTTTAAAGATACATTTTCATGATCAAGGTGTTGAAGTGCATCATATTTTCATTTGATATGTGCATTTGTTTGGAAAAAATACCGTGTTTCAGGGCACGTGGTCATTAACCTCTTTTGCACACTCATTTTCTGAAAAACTAAATACATTGGCTTTATCTTTGACATAAAAAAAAAATGTTTGAGATCAGTATTCTGTTGGGGAAGTTTGTTTTTCCAGATCTGTTACAATCAGATCATTTTACGACACGGCTTATGAGGGCTTGAGTTACACTACGAGTTTTCTAACATGTAATAAACCACAAAACATCCATTTAATTTGTGAACATTGATGAACTGGTGTAAACTGGCATTACTCTTTTGATGTTAGTGGAGTTGCGCCAGTTTACACCAGTTTAGGAATTTGGTCTATTGTTCCTGCAAACATCCTATGACATTTTAAATTATCAACACAATCATCTTGCAAAGACAGCCAAAGAATTAGAATAACAGTTCCCTGCCAAATTCTCTGGGGAGACTAGAAAAAAAAATTACACGTGTTCTTTTTATATAAATAAAATTTATTTCATAAGAATGCATGATTTACTTGGAGACTGAAGCTGTGATTTCCTAGTTACAGCTGTAACTTGGTGAATCAGTGAGGAAGATGATGCTTTCCCATGTGGCAGTCAGACATGGGATGTTTGGTCTGACTGGTAAGATGTGAACAGCATTTAGTCTCTTCAGATGGTCTCCTCTGGGAGGTAAACTTGGCTAGTTGGGCCCTTTCTTAGGGGTTTCTTCCTATCTTTTTTCATCTTTTCCTGCTGATCAAGAGAGTGTGTAAAAACATCCCTGAAAATTAAAGGACTGTCTTGTTTTACATTTTCTATCCTTACTTCTACAGAATATTCAGATTTTACCATGATGTCATGTCTGATCTTGAAGCTGATTCCAAGGAAAAACAGATATTTCATTGAAGGGTGTGGCAAAGATACCAGAGAGTACTGTTCTCTACAGACTATCTTGTGGGTAATGGGGCATGCAGATATAAACAGCAAGGGTCCACATATAGGCTGATGATACATGTGGCAGTGAAGTTTTCTTTGCTAAATATTAGCTGGAGCCTCCTTTAAAGCTGGGAGAAATGGAGAAAGGATGGAGTCTTGAAAGGTAAGAAGAAGGGAAAACTTACCATAAGCTGCCACAGAAATCCTGAAAGCCAGAGCTATGCTCTCTCAGTGGGAACATAGGTTAGGATGATGGCAGAAGATGTGAGATGCAATTCTGAGAATTGCCTCAGAGAGGCACTTGAAAGAGAAAGAATTGTATGTGTATAGCTGGATATTACAGTACTACAATAAAATCAATTAACCATCTAGAGGTATTACAGTCTGCCAAGGGACTAGCTTAACAAGGTTGGTAGGTCATGCTAGGAGAAAATTTTTGACACATCTTGTTCATATCACACCAGAAAAAAAATAGTTTTTCTAATAATGAGAATCTGCAAACAGAACAACAGATTAAAAAAGTAGGAAAAAAATCATAAAAATAATAACAATCTTTTAAAAACACTATGTGGAGATACACTTATATGTTTTGGGTATTGGTATATCACTATGCTGAAGACTGTGGCAAGCTTATTTGTCAAGTGTTCAACCTTGGAGAATCCTTAGTTATAGAAATTTTAATCCTCTTTAGATACATTTATGCACATTTTGAGCTTACAAAGATACAGGGCAATGAAAGGCAAAATTGTTGCCCTGAAAATGAATTTGCACCATTCCACTATTTGGATGGCTTCCAGCTGGCAGAGAAATATAGTTTAGGTAAATTCACTCATATTTTCGCTTCTGCCTTTCAGTAGACAAACGACTGTCTTGCAAAACTGCAGAGACCAATTTCTGGAAAGAATGTGCTTTGTTGGAGCTCAATGGAAACAGTCATCAATTGCATGGAGAATTCTTGATATTATAAAATTAAATTTTATCTCTGTACAGGATGAATAGCAACAATTTGGAAATTCACAGGTTTGGAGTATAGAGAATTGTCTCCATGACAGTCCATTTTCATCATATATTGAAAACCCTGGAGATGTCTAAGGAATGCATTGTCTTGGAGCTATAGAAATTGGAAAGTTAGGCTGCCAAAAACCTGGAGCAAGAAGGAGAAAGAAAATGCTGAAAGTTTTGATGGGACTTCTTCTGCAGTTCTGTAAAGCGAAGTTGTGAAAGTCCCTTGGGACATTAGGAAAAAACATCTGTAGGAAATGCTTCAGTTTTGCCAAATCACTAATCTCCATCATTTTGTGCATTGTGTACATGTGTATCACAGTACACCAGAAGCCATGAGGGACCTTGCAACTATGTAGTAGAGCCATTTCACCATCACTGTGATGTTGTAGGGTGATACCAAGGGTAAATAGAGAGCTAGGACAATAAATCCTCTTCCTCTTAACTGTTCTATGATGAAATTGTTGCCGAGACCCAGGTGCATTTCTTTTTTTCACAGTGCTGGAAGTTACTGAAGCAATATTTGGAAAATGAAAGTATACATTTGAACTAGCAGTGACTCAGGTTGGCTATCAAGCTGAAATGAAGGGAGGGAAGCACACATCTTAAAATGAAAGGAAAGCACTGATGAATATATTTCTACATGTAAGGAGTCTCAAACTGAATAGATATCCATACAGCAACACTGTGCAAGGAGACAACTCATTAGAGGCTAATGTTTTATCATTTAAGATTTTTATAGCAGCATCTACTGCTTGGAAGAAATGGATTTCTGATTGATGGAAAACTGGATTTGGGAACATCTTGTTCTGTGATGTCACTGGAGCAGCACTGTTTAAGAATTAAAGCAACAGTTAATCTTGTCGTCAGAAATGATACATGCATTTGGTTTTGCTATTTTTTGATAACAAATGAGAGTAGAAAGCAGAAAAGCTGCAGTTAAATTTGCATGACAAATATTTTAATCACTGAACATTTAAGAGATGAAGAATTTACTTACCCCAGTTATTTGCCCCTCACTTGCATTGTTGACTAAAATCTGTTAATAACTCCTTTAAAGGAACTTGATGTACAGATTTGCCAGGTGTGTGAGGTTTTGTAATGGACTGTCAGGATTTAGGAGAAAACAGCTGACATTTTCTATTAGAGGAGATAAGTATCAGATATCCTACTATGAAAAATAAGTTTGTATTTAAACATTATATCTACTTGTAAGATCATAGAGGCTAATTTGAATGGGACAAGTGTTGAGTGGAAGCTTTTTTTGGCAGCTTGTATTGAATATTTGATCTGGGGAAGAAGCTTGCAAAAAGAGATTTGTCGCAGGAAAATTAGGACCCTAGGAAACAACTGAAGGAAGGTTCATCTTGCAGCCTGAGGCACCTACCAAGTCCACCCTGTTAAAACAGAAGGCTGCTGTGCTTGAGAAAGAGGGACTGAAGATCCAGGACTAAATATTATTTTACTGAGTATGAGGCTGTTCAGCACATGTTCCTTGTTTGAGAATAATTCTCACCTCCTGAAATTAAAAGTGATTAATTTTCTTCCCTGTGTCCTCATTTTTCCATTATAATATCTTCATTCTGTTCCATAGGCATCACTATGGACAGTACAGCACACCTCAGATTTTAAGATTTCAGCTGTGACTTTTGAACTTCATAAAGCACTAACTTCTTTACTGAAACTTTTAGCTTCTTACATTGTCTTTTGCAACACTGACATCAACCAACTAAAGCTCACCCACAGATTATTAGTGTAGTGCAATCACAAATAATTTTGATCAGGGAAGAATGGGGATTTTCTCAGGAATATGACTTCATTGAAAATTGATATAATACCTCCTTAGTTTGTGACACTTTCACTCATTTTTGTACATACACAAAGCAAAAAATATGGTATACCAGTTTCCATTTTAATTCTGATTAAAGTTGGCTATCTGGAAAGAGATGGAATTTCACATGGTACATCTTAAAGTACAGTTGGGGAGAGAAATTTGAACAATTTCTAAATTAAAAAAGAATCTTAAAAAGTAATAATTCTTATTAAGCCAAATTCTGCAGTAATGCTTGTAATGATTCTTATTTTTGGAAAAGCTGTGACATTTTTAGAAAAGAAAAGCCTCTCTTGTAAACATCTTTAAGTGGCAATTTCTGGATTGCCTATAAAAATTAAATTATGCTGTCTGAGTGTCTGCATTCTTGGATTTATTATATATACTTTATTAATAGATAGGATTCCTCTACCCTCGCTCCATTCTTCTGAGTTAGTTTTGTGACTCAAAGGTTTGTAAAACCATTGAATCATTTAAACCAGAAGGGACCTCTGGTGCTCATCTCGTCCAGTAACCCCCATTCAAAGCTGGGCATATTTTAATGTTAGTTTTTAATAGACTCCTTATTTACCAGCAGTAAACCCTGAGAGATCTTGGCATTCCCCATGCGTCTTCTGTGCAGGTGTTGATTACACATAGTAGCCAAACCAGCCTTTGAAAACAACCTGGGCTCTCCTTGTTTAACAGAGATTAGTGATCAAAAAGCAATCTGGAGCATAATGAGAAAAAAATGAATGTAAAACATAAAGCATTTTTGGCCTGGGACTAAGGTTATGTCAAATGAAGTTTTGAAGAAAACTGTTTTGGGAGACATGAAGAATGTCAGGAAACCTAATGGTCCTTAAGGAAATTCTAGAGAGAGCTTATGCTCTAATGCCTCTGTCTTTAGGTCAGTGAAGGCAATTATACAGACTTCAGGGGACTGGTGATGTATGTCACTGCTTTCTGTTGAAAACCCTGCTTTCCCAAGAGGCCACTGCAGCAAGCAGTTTTGCTCTATGAAAGAAATTTAAAGTATAAATGGCTAACCTTGAGTGAACAGCAAAACATTCCAGCTATAAAACCGAGCTATAAACACCAGGAACAGCCACATCTTTGATAGCTTCTTGAAACTATTGCAAGGCTTTTTATGCCTTCCACCCACTTAAGCATCTCGGAAGGTTAAGATACAGGTTACTGTGACTTTTACTTTTTAAATGTTTAAGCATATGTCTCTCTTACTGCTAAGGCTATTTGCTTTTTATTTTTTTTCCCTTTATGGTGCAAATATAGCTTTCACCCTTCTTCATATGCTTAGTTGCACTAGCCATAATGTCCTCTCCCAAAAAGTAAGCCATTAGGAAGTCTGTGTGGCTTTGAATTCAATTTCAGTTCTTCTTCATAGTCTTAGGAGAGTATTATGCAAGATACTGGTTCTACTCACGGAAAGGATATTACTTCCTGTATATTTTTCATTGCTTGTTCTCTCACATTCATTCACACTTTTCATGCCTCCTCATTCCTTTTTTTTTTTCATCTCTGTAGGTCTTTTGTGCCTTTTCTGCATTAGAGTCTCTATCAGATCATTTGTTAAGAAAAAATGTTTGGCTAAACAAGAATAATGTTGTAATAAGGGTGGAGCACATTTCTTGTTTTTAAAAGTTCCTTCCAAGATTTTCATCTTCATTTTTACTGTTTAGCCTAAGAAACAAAATAAACAGAAAATCCCAAAGGGTAATATTAGTGTGAAGCATCAGAAATGTTTTTTTGTCTTTGCTAGATATAGAGTGGTTCTTATCTAAATTTAAAAAACAAGTCTCTTCTGTATCCTCTATTCATAATTCTTTCTTTCTTTTTTCGTTAAGACCACAGTGTGGGGTGGAAAAAAACAAATCCAAGCAGTCTAGATCCTTCAGCATGTTCTGTCTTCTGTGTCTACTCCAGTAATTATATGTGAGCCTAAGGTTGTGCTAAAGCAGAAGATCTGTAATGAAAAGCCTGTATACCCCTTTCCCAGCAGTGCATGTTGTACCTGCAAAGAATATCTGTAGAAATCAAATGGCAAAAGAGTTGCATTATTTTTGTTGGGTCTTTGAAAAGCATTCATAGATACAGGCCTGGATGGGCATTGCTAGTCCATCAATGGCAAACTGTCCTCAAGCTTTCGCTTGTTTGTGTTCCTGTAAACAAAGATAAGCCTAGATGGAAGGATTAGAAGCACAGAGACTGTTTCATAGGAGGTCTGAATAAAAGCATCTTGGAAATACCTTATCACCATACTGTATAATACTAAGAAAAAGAATGTAAATGACTTTAGTGAAACGTGGGGATTTCACTGGGAAAGCAAGTCATGTGGCTTGGCAACTTACCTTGTGGTCCACCTTGTTACTGCTCCTCTATGCCCCCAGATTTGGAACTTAAAGTCTTTATCTTTTAGAGAAGACTCATAGTGCTTAACTTCCAGTGGCCTATAGGCTGTGTGCTACTTCTTTTCTTGCTTCAGTGTATCGATGCAAAGAGGAAGGAATTAATCAAATAGGGACCCTGTTCATTTAATCGTATGAAATATGCTAGCCTGTGACTTTAAACGTTGGCTTCATGTGGCCATTGCTAGTTAGTGTTTTTCCCAGGAATGTTTACTGAAAGAGTGCATTTTAGGCAAATAGGAAGGGAAACTTGCCAAATGGAAGAGTGCTTACCCATATCTGGTGACTACAGCATCCAATCAAAGCAGTTCAAGTTTCCAGTCTTGAATAATGAAAACAGATGCTCTTAAATAAACTACTAAATTATTGCAAAACCGTTTTCCTGTTTAATTAAAATTATAAACATTGTATATTAATACAAAATTTGCCAAGAAAAGCTGGTATATTTCTGCTGAATTACTTTTTATGGAATATTTGCTTTATTTTAGATTGAAAGGTGGTCATTCGTGACACTGTCATATCTTTTTTCAGAACAGACATAAAAGATTTGCTGAAGATAAAAGGAAGCAAAAATGTAACATTGCTAAAGATAAAAGCCAAGCAAAAATGTAACATCTGTCCTCCTACGCTGTCTGGCACCTTTTCTGAAAGTCTTAGGTACCAGATTGCATCTACATTTTTTTTTGATTATTTTTCAAATGCCAGATAGTATACCTGAAAGTCTATTGGCTTCCAAACAAAACACAGATGAAAAATGTCATGACATTTTCAGAAGGAAAAATAATCATTATATTTTCTGCAGCACTTCCATAAATATACATAAAAAGATCAAATTTACCTGAATGTTTTTTGATGTCATAATTTGGACCTAAGAGTATATATTGTGCTAGGATATATTTAATAAGCTCTGTTTCTTCTAAGTTGTTAGTATAGCTAAACAAAAATTCTTTCTGAGCATAAATTTAAATATATTTTTGATTGCTTTTGAATAGCATATTGCACATCCAGAAGTCATGAGTTTGATTCTTGTATTGAACATCAAACGGAGAGAATTTAATATCATTTTAATATTACACAGTTGAGGAAGGGAAATTTAAAATATCTAATCCATTTTCACCTGGTTTGAGAAGGCTTTCTGCTCATGGTTATTTGCTTAGTAAGAAGATTTAGTCTTTTTTTTGTTGTGTATGGTCAGATTGAAACTATTTTCAAACTTTATATAAATTTATTTGCTTATGTTTTTACATGTTTTGCTTCATTCAGTGCATCGATCACTTTGTTTCAGTATTCTGAAAGAATGTATGTGATAGATATGATTTCACATCTAATTTATATGTTTTTGTTTCCTGTTTGAATAACTACCTCATAGGTAGAGTTTTCAAGATTGAAAGTACGAGATCCATGGATTGAATGCCTAGCACTAGGCTTTGCAGTATCTCAGTTGTAGGTGGCTAATGCATGTTAATGTCTCTTTGACATGTGTTTTTCCACCATCAATTCTTAATTCTTCTAGATGACTATCTTCCATTTCTTGTTGCCCCTTGAATATGTGCCTAGTCCTCTGGCTGTCTAGAGACACTTAATTTGTATAGTCTAGCTTGAGTTGTTTATTCTCATTCTTCAGAATTGTTGCAAACTAAGTTTGAGAAAAATTATCCCTCATACTGTCTTATGCCACATTTTTACCAAATTCTGCACAAATTCTCTCTCCCTCTCCCCAAACACACACTTACATAGGATATTTTTATGCCTTCACCAACTAAATGCTTTCCTGCAAATCTAGTTGGTGGCCTCCTCCTGAAGAAGTGCTACCCCTTCCCATGGTATCCACACAGTGATTCACATCCTCGTGACACCACTTGGCTTGGCATTGCATAAAAGTGTGGTGAACTCTGGAAGGAGGTGGATGTATCAGGCCTGATAAGACTGAGATGCTTCCGGATGGAAAAAGATGAGAGTTTCAAGTGCTAAATAACAGCTTCGAGGTAAAGTAAAAAGTCATAGCTTTTGTCATAGATAGAGATATCCTGACAAAGTTCCATTCGGAGACTGAGAATGGTAATGCGTGGATTAGTCACAGTAGATGACTTAACAAGGACTGCCTTCTCCAGTTTGATTCCAGAGATGTTCTTAATGCATTGCAATAAATAAACATCAGATCTTTAGCACAATTTGCCCACAAGCATTCATGTAATATCCAAGTCTTCCTGGAAGGATGCAGTCTTGAATGAAAGACAAAATGGTAGAGAAATATTTAAATAATTTGAGAGATCATTTCCTCTGTCAAAGAAGTGTTTAACCTTGAAAGAAAGTTAGAGTAGTCAAATATGCTCTTTGCATATAGAGGATGGCAATAGAATATTGTCAGGAGGTCACTGGTGCTAAATTAAAGATGACAGGGGTTACAGTTCACAAAACAATCCAGTTTCTATGCAGCAGTGGACAAGAAATTTTAAGACATATACACAGGATGGATACAAACTACTATCCAGAACCATTATGTGGACCCTTCCTATTCATTTAATTTTAGAACCATGCAAATGGTATTTGTAATCTATGGACAGATGTTTTGATCCAAATTAAGACAAGGAAATTTGTTTGTTTTTCTTATAAATCAATCACCCACCTGACCAAGAGCCTTACTTTAGAATTCAGCAGACAGAAGATACCAAATCTTGAGTCTGATGTTCTTTAAGGACATCTGTAGCATTTTTCTGCATAGAAAAAAAACAGCTTAATGTATCTGAATTTCATTTGAATGCTAAAAGTGCTATACTTCAAGAGCCCTGAGCACCACAGAATATAGTGGCAAGTTTAAAGGACTGGTTAAAGGACATGCTGTTCATATAAGAAAGCAACAACAAGCTTACAGTCAGCATGTGGTTACCTTAGAATGTAATACTACATCCATCTCTTACTCCCTGTCATTAAGTGGTAGTGCTTTTCCTCCCAGTCCCATTCCAGTCATGCCATAGTCAAATTAGGCAGCCATTTCCAGATTGCAGTATTCTGGTAGCGAGTTAACAAGACTGCTAACAAGGAACATATGAAAATGATGAAAATTAATGGGAAAGTTAAAGGAGTCAGTGCCACCAGTGAAAATTATAATCTTCTATTAAAATGTGTCCACAGCTTTCTTGCAAAGGATATGGTAGATTGGAGTAGAATGTTACCTAGATTAGGTAGCAGTAAAATCTAACTCCTCTTACAGCGTTTCTTATAGTCTTGCAGAACCCATGAGAATGTATTTGAAGATTTGCAAAACTCTTAACAGAAGACTATATGACCTTTAGAGGGAGTTATTGGAAGATGATTCAGATTTCAGACTTCTGAAAGGATGCGAAGGGAAGGTATTCCTATACATGTAATGAAGCTGACACACTGTTTTTCTGAAACTGTCTTAATGGGTACGTTGTGGCACAGTTTACTTTCTGTGATTAATGACAGCTTTCCAAGATGTTTGAACGCAGAAGAGAATACAATAAGGCCTAAGGCAATGAAACTAGCACCATCAACAGAAACAGCAGTGAGAAATATTGCAAGATTTGTGCTTAGAACAGAAGGAAGTCAAATAGGCTCAGTAAACAAAACACAAAGCTTAGTGGAAGAGTATCAAATTCACAAAGGGCATTTCTGCTATGGAAGAGCTCAGTTTACATGAGTGTGTGCATATTAAATGGCCTTGTGTTAGAAATGCCTCAAGATTGGGCTTTTGGCCAGAAAGCAGAGTCATCTGTCAATCATCTTCTCAAATCAGTGAGGCAGATCCCAAAAGACAGTAGGAAAAGAAAGGAGAAGAGGACTGTCTTATCTTGGAAGAACGCATATATGACATTCACTTCTTGAAAGGAAAGAAAGTAGAACTTTGTCAACTAATGAAAGAGAAAGAAAATTAGGTACCCAAGATAGTAAGGCAAAGAGGCCACAGCTATATGTTTATTTAGCACATTTGGTATATTTAGTAGTAGCGTAAAGCAGAGTTGGCCCTGGTGACATCTGTAGTGCTACTACTACTAAAAAACTAGATAAAATAAATAAAAAATATAAAAACTAAATATTGAGAAGCCCTAAAAATAAAAAAGCCCAGACCCTTAGTAAGTTCTTATATCCTAGAATCAAATGTAATTGTGTTGTGCAGAAGACTGTAAGAATTAAAACCAAAACTGGGGGAAAGCCATTAAATTAGATTCTACCATACAGCAGTTTTTGAAATCTGAGGTGCAAATAATGCCACTGTTAAAGTAGGTTAATTTGTTTATAAAGACCAAGATTTAAATATAGGCCAAAATGTATTCAGACTTTAAGGTTCTAATGTTCTCAGAGTAAAGCCTCAGGTAAAATCAGACAGTCTAGAGAGGCCAACCTAATTTCACCAGTGTAATATCCTAAATGAGCCTCCTCTGTCATTAATCCAGACAAAACTATTTGCATCTGAAAGTCCTATAAAACCTAGTGACTAACATCTCTATGTTAGATTATTACTTAATAGCTATAAACAGAAGACTTGCTGTTAGTTGGAAGTTGGAAGATGATTGCAGGAAAGATACTGTTTTACGCATTCAAAAAGACTTACATTGATGTAGTAAGTAGCCACGCGAACCATAATCACCTTCCAGATTTTTTTTGAAAGGTCGTTGAAGAGGTAATAATTATATCTTCATCACATGCAGCGATAATTCTGATGAGTCATGGAGGGTTCTTTCAGATGTATAAACAGTGAGGCTTCATGTAAAACAAAATGCATACTTTCTCTACAACTACAAATGTAGAACAGACAAAGGAGTTAATCTTCTGGAAGACAGATATGAACAGGATTCAAATCTCTAGGATAAATCAGCTATGAACCTATGTGTGCTCATTTAACTATAATCAGTATTTTCTCTCCTGTTTTCTTAGCGCTTCAAGAACATTGGCATTGCTTTCTAAAGACAGAGATGTGCTGGCACTGAAGAGAAGAACCAAGAGTTTCTTGAAACGTGTCAGGCCCTCTGTGCTACTTACTTATTTTGACAAACAATTTATCTGTAATATAACTGATAGAAAGTTTAGTTCTGAACCCTAATATGAGAGCCTTGACAACTGCCAGAATAAAGTCATTTCTACCTGGAGACAGAAAGTCTAACAGTTGTTTGGACTGACTATAGTTGCATGGGATGTCCTTTTGTCATTTGGACACATACGGATATATAACACAACCATCAGCATTCCCAGCAAGGAGAAAATTAAATTCTGATAGTTATCTGAAGCATGGTCTATTAATCCTTGTGTGAGTCCTTGGCTTGGATGTGAACTTAATGGTTGAACAGAGATGGTATACATGGTCAGGAATAGGCATAGAAATGTCACCATGGCTACTGATAAAAAGCAAATTTAAACTTTTGCTTTTACCCTTGTTACCAGTTGCAGCTGTCCATCTGGTAGAGCCTGTGAAAAGGACATAATTAAAAAGAGTTGGAAAGAAATCTGACTCAAGGTTTTCTGAAATGAAGAAGATGGGAAGCAAGATTAAAAAAAAAGAAAAACAAAGAAAAAAAAGTTGTATTTAATCTAGCAAGCATGGGGGATCATTAGGGCACTGCATTTCCAGTAATCATTGCAAAAACCAAAACCGCAAGTATCATACCAAAGAGAAAACTAGATTCAGAGGCCATGTTTATACCAACATTTCCAGTGTCTAGGAGCAGATTTCAGCTATTATCCTAAATCAAAGTCAAACTTATTTAGAAGTATACATTTGTGAAATAAATAATAGATGGATGAACTTAAGTATTGAAAATGGTGTTATGTGGGCTAATCAGAGCGTTTTTAGTAGAGGCATTTTCCACCTCTTTCTTTTGTCTTGTTTATTCTGTAGGAATTTTTCTCCCTGTCTTTGTTTGAAATAAAGCAGCCAGGTCCAACAGGAGCTGTTGTGACTAGAACTGCCTAATTGTGTAGTGCTTAAACACCCTTGCATTTCTAGCCTTGCGTTTTGAAGTCAAGACATCTGATCAAGTCCGTGATGGTCTCAAACAAATCTAGCTACTTTAGATTTTGCACATTGCTGTATACACATCATCTTCCTTTTTACAAGGAAGATGCTTGTAAAAACTGCTTGATCTGCTCATCTATATTGTGCAAGGAATGAGAAGGCATATATTTGCTGGCATATATGTGCATGCACATTGCTTGCTCACCTTTTTCTGTCTGTGTAGAGGTAGATCATAAATGTCAGTGGAGGCTGGTTGGTCACTGCATGTCTGACATGAACTCGACCAAAGCCCATATGAATTCTCTCATCTCTGATCTGTTGGATGGAGGCACAAAAGTAGCCACTGGGTTGGATGCTTGTTGATTTTGGAGCTTTGTTGTTGTTGTCCCATTGATTACTGTGTATCCTGCATGCATAGTGGAAAGCAAGAAAGAAGCAAAAGGTTGGTGCTGATATTTTTAGAAGTGAGGAAAGGATGTAGAATAGATGTATTTAAAATATATGTAGAATTATCTAGGCCTTCAGAGACTTTTAAGACCTAACACTCCATTTTTTTTTTCTATGTTCTTTCTATTTCTAACAAGCCACTCGAATACAAGGCCTTCTTGTTTCTTTCATGGTACTGCTCAACTTTCCTTTTTAATTCTGTGTTCCTAGGCTTTGCATTGCTAATAGACTTCCCATGGGCAAGAAACTTGTAAGCTAGCATTACTGCAAAAACAGTAAAGTTCTGCACATAAACATAGAGCGGCATGTTTTCCTAAGCCACAGATTTCGTCTTTGCTACATAGCAAAGCTATTAGAAAGCAATTTGGCTTGTATGGGCGTATGTGTGTGCGCGTGTTGTAGATGTGTGAGGGTGAGACATAACTTTGGAACCGCCCTCTTCTGCTGGCGGTCTGACCGTAATGTCACTACGTCGCCCTCCTCCTACACTCATTTGGCTGCAGTACATGACCCGTAGCCACCTCTGGACACACACAGGATGTGCGTGGCAGCTGGAGGATACTGAGCCGTCAACTTCCAGGCTGAACTCTGGCAGCAGCAGCACATGGGCTTGCTGCTAGGTCTCTCTCTGGACTCTCATATGGCACGCTGCCTGTTTCCTGAGAGTCGTCTGCAGCTGCCTAGTGAGGCAACGCTCAGGCTGCAGAGGCCTCTCTTTTGTCTCTGGATGACAAGCTCTTTAGGCTCCCTTGCACATCCCCTTAGACTGGAGGAAACCTTCACCCCCACTTGCTGTTGTTTTTGTTGGAATGAAGAACCTGCACCCATTTCTTACGCGGATCAAGAACCGCACTGAAAGGAGGTGTTTCCTGAAATACTGGCATATTAAAGTGCCGGTAAACTTCACTATAGACACTTGGCATTGTGTCATTGATTTGGACTGTGACTAAATTGCTATAATTTCTCCAGATTTTGGTGTCTTTTCTTTGAGGAATTATTTATTTATCATTATAAATATATAGGACTGAATCCTTATCAACTGTAAATAGTTTACAGATTTTTTTGTTTGTTTGTTTGTTTTTGTATCCATGGTCCAACTAGGTAAAGATCTCCATCCCTTTCAGGCCGCATTTACATGCTCCTAGACGTGACTGTGAGAATCTGAAAGTACTAAAAGTGAGTCAGACTTGACGTGCAGTCTTCTCAGGTCAACAGAAATGTTCACATTAAAGCAAAGTACATTTTGGACCAAGCCTAAAATGCAAAACATTGTCTCCGCTACTCTTCGTTTTTGAATTTTCCAGTTTAGAGGCTTTTAACATCTGGCTGACCTGATGGTAATGGTAGGTATATAAGCCACAAAGATGATTGCCTTCCTTGTTGAACAGCCCTTGTGCATATGTTTAAACAACTCCAGAAACAGCAGTGCTGATTTCTTAACTGCCCACTGCTCAGTTGTGTCTCAAAACTTCTTTTTCAAAAATCAAGAGGCATAAGGAACTTTTATTTCCCTATTTAAGAGGCTTCAGACATTTTCCCTCAAAAACTGGTTGGACATGCCAAAATAAGCTGAAGAGCCAAAGCAAAGGACAAGTTTCTTATTACTACTTTCTCCCATGAAGTAATTTATTCATAGTATCTTCAGCAGGAATAATAATTAAAAAATATCATCTCGCCTAGCTTTGTTACAAACATCTCAGATAACACTGCAGCCTTTCATTTGAAGAAAGCTGTCCTTTCAGGGTTTTGCTCTGTTCATTTTTTTGCTGTACACTAAAACCTGTCTGTAAGACCCGCAGTGGGACTGAGAAGAACGTATCCTTTGTAGGCAGGTGGTCTTTCCTTGAGCACTTTCTGATTAGAAACACATGTTCATGAGTGTAAGGAGGCTTCTGTAATGGTGGAGTAAAACTGAGGCCAAGGAATTGGTTGAGTTGCATAGGCAAATGCAGTTGAAGCAGATCAAGTTTGTACTAAGGTTATTCTGCACCTAATAACATGTCTATTTTTAATTTGATCTGTTGCAGTTCTGTGCTACATAATGCAACTTACATTAATAATTGTTTCAGAACTGGCCAGAGCATGTCTCCTCACTCTGAAAAACCTGTAGACAAGGATACTGTTACAGGAGGGTATGTGGTGACTTTGAGGCATGTGTCAGCAAGGTGGACTCATGCTCCAGGGAACAATCTTTCCCTCCGCTTTTCTGAATCTCAGAGTAGTTATTGCATACATATGCACTTCCTTACGGGAAAGATGAATTTCCCTGAGCATGACAAAGCTTTCTCCGTGAGTAAAAACAGAAAGAATTCCGTGGTCAGCAAAGAGTTCCTTGGTCAGACCAACCTCTCCAGTGCTGAGTTTGCCTCATAAAACCAGAAAGTAGGCAAATTTCTTCAGAGCCTTGTTAGTAGAGAGTCATATACCAGGGGATGAAGGAAAGTGGCAGATGAGCCTGTGTTTGTTGCTGCACTCCTACTGCTCTCCCTAGCTGCTCTTCACCTTCCCACTCTGAACAGCTTCCTGCTCTTGCTCAGAACATCACCAGCACCACCACAGCATTTAGTAGCAGTTATAGTGACTGGAAGGAGCTGCAGGAAGTAGTGGAGGGAGAAAGTACTGCAGGTTTAAGTGGCTGGAGGAGACTATGATGAGCAGTGGGAAAGGACTGAGAGGCTGAAGAAGCACTCAGGAAAACTGAAGACTAGTGGAACATCATGGGCCTTTGGCAGTGTACTATCTTGTCTTGGACCTTGTGTTAGCAAGACATAAAGTTAGCTTTTCTTTCCCCTTACACTAGCTGAGAAATCCTCTTTGGCACATGAGTTCCTAGTTGTGCCTTAGATGCCAATATTGTATTTCCATTACCGAGGCAGCATGAAGTACATATTTCAAGAGAAAAAATGCATCCCAATCTAAACCACATAAATAAAGTTGGAAGGGACTAATAATCAAGTATTAATAAACAAAAACATAATGAAATGTGTGTACTATTCATGGAAGTGAAACATTCATAAAGTTCACCCAAGGATAAAATACTTTGTTGTAGTCAGTAGCAAAATCCCCATTAACTTCAATGGGAAAAGAATCAAAGTCCTCACATGCACCATCAGATGGTTAGAGCTATTTATTAATAAAGTCTTGGTGTGTCTGAGATGATGACACATTTTTGTTGTGTTGCCTGGAATAAAATAGTAATAAGCTAACAAAATTTGCCTTTGGATTCTCAAGTAAAAGTGTCTTTTTCATTTCGTTTTATTTTACGTTTGCAGAGTACACTCACAGATAAAAGATTAGCTTCCATTCCATCACACAGCAAAATATAGTAAAAGATTGACAGTCTTGGTGAGTCATGGATTTTCAGTGGTGCTGACCAAATTGTTCCTCATAAAACAGCACAAACTTTAACAGCACCTGTTAAAACTAGACTCATAGTTACATAAAGAATCCAATGGAACAAAACTAGAAATGTGCCAGAATTTTCATGGCTGGTTTCACTCTGAAGAAAAAGCTTGAAATCCTTTTGCAACACAATCTATCTGTTGATTTAAAGCCAGTCTGGAGAAGGCATTTAGACATTTAACGATGAAAATAGATGCTCTGTGATATTTTGTAAAATGTCCAGCTAACCCAGATACTCAAAAACTACTTTAACCACTTTCCTTCAAAGTTTGGAGAAACTGTCTTCTTGGCTTTCTGAGTATCTCTGGCAATTCTGAGGCCAAGCCACCTTTCCAAGCCAAATAGTGTTTTATATGGAAAGCTAGTAGCCACCTTAGTGCTGGAAAAGATTTGCTAAAATAAACAATGACTTGGAGATACTTCATATAAATGAAAAAAGCAGATATGTCAGTTTGACATTCACATAATGTATCCCCAGCATATTATGTACTTATATCTAAGGCGGGTTTTCTTTTATGTTTGGTCTATTACTTCTCAATGAAGCTGCATGTATCACACAAACGAACTGTTACAGGACATACTGAAGAAAATGCAGTCATCACAAAGTTTTTCTTTTAAAGTGCAGTTAATTATTTGAAAGTATGAATTAAATTGAAATAGGAAAATCCAGTATACACTTATAAGCATTTTCTTTAATTATGTGGTATTTTTGCATTTCTTGCAAAAAGTCAAGCAACAGCCTGCATAGCTCCATCAGACCTCACAAACTTTTTGGAACTTGATATCAATTTGTATTAGAAAAAATTAAAAAAAAACCCCCCAAAACAGGTGTTTAACTTGCAAACACTAAGCAGATGGTTTATACGTTTATAAACACAGACCTCCTGCAAGAGGTGCACAGAGATTGAAGTTTGGTTCTTATGCATCCCATAATTTATGCCCTTGCAGCAAGGAAAATATAAACAGGATCTTCTTTTCCCACCATGATCAACATCTCTGCCAGAAACAGACAGTTTTGTATGGTCTTTTTGGATTATCTTTAAATTCCATCTGCCTGCAGGAGGACTTCCTGACCTGCAGGGTGAATTTTATTAACATTGAGTTCTTACAAAAACAACAACTAAAAGCAACCCACCCCAAAGCAAAACATAAGTTCCTCTCTGTCTGCAAGACAGGTGGAATTATGTCTCTGAGAAGTGGAGGATAATGCAGATGTTAAAATGCAGCCAACAACAAACACTCCTGTACCTACAGGTAGGGATCAAGCATTTCCTTGAATTAGAAAGTCTTGCTGTAAGCTTTATTACAATAACATTATTAATACAACAACAGTGAGGGCAGTACACAATTAATCCAGATGAGATCCCTCTCTGGGAAACAGGTGAGTATCTTCATGAGAGAGTTCATCTGGGAGAAACATGTTCTCCTTCCATTGCTGTCCCACTAGCACCATCCGCTGAAGCACCTGTCTATGGAACGAGTAGGGTGTCTGTTTTTCTGTGCAACCCTGTTCCCCGTCACCACTGTGACTTTATCTAGCCCCGTCCTGTATAGTATCAAATATTAATTACTATTAATAACCCATATTCTGAGGGACTCATGACACTACAAAAAGGGTGAGATATTAGCAGCAGTCATTATACTCAGTGGCAGAGGCATCATAAACCAAAGCCTTTGACTCCCACAGCTTGTCCATTGGATGGCCTAGGAGATTACAGGCTCTGTCAAACCATATTCCAGTTAAATAAATTGGATCCAGGAATGATCTTTGGCAGTTACCCTCTTCAACAAACAATAAGCCATACCAATGGTTCTATTATGTAATATACAGAAAACTCATAGGAAGACTGGGCCCTATGCTCCCAAATCTGAACAAAGATATCAATCATTCAGTCTAGTCTTTTATTATTTTAATTAACATTTTACTTGTACGATAAGTACTATACAAGGATAACTAGGGATGATATTATGCATGCTTCATAATAATAAACTGTTTCTATTTAAAATATTAGAAAACAGTGAAACCTCATTGCACTAGCACTTGATAATATCATGATGAGAAGAATATGAGAAAAAGGAAGTGCCTTCACTAAGTTTACTGCTGTGACAAGGAACAGTAGAATCACAAAATGACTGAGGTTGGAAGCACCTGGGCCAACCCTTGTCCAGAGCAGGCCGAGCTTCAAAATCACATTAGGCTGCTCAAGGCCTTGTCCATCTGAGTTTTGAGTATGTCCAAGGATGGAGATTCCACAATGTCTCTGGGCGTCTGTCCCAGTGATGCATATATGTTTCCATATAAATGCAGTAAGCACAAGAAGGATTATAATTTCTTTGGAAACAATTCAAAAACAAATGGAAGTTCAAAAATAAAGTTAACAGCCCTAATACTACAGTGATTTCTTAGATCAGTGGAAAAGCCTTTATGTAGCATTTCAAGTACTATGATACAATTACATGAGAAAAAAAAAAAAAAAAGAAATCCCACATTCAGTGTTTCACTGCTGATGTGACTAGAGATTTTTGCAGCTGGAGAAATTCACCATTTAGTTTCCCCCTGCCCCTTCTCCCCCGGACAGAGCAGCAGATGCAATTTAGAAATGGTTAGTGGTTTGCTGAGTATTTTAAAGGTAGGACCTGTGCCAATTTTTTAACTTTGACTGTACAAAGCTTTGCTTTTACTGTAAATGTCTGTGAAGTGTCAGATAATCAGCACTGTTGAAAGTCAGGCATTATTTTTAACTGGGGACTTCATGTGAATTCCGGAGCATAGTCTCAAAAAAACCCATAAAGAAATAGGGATCAAAACAGTATCTGACAATGGTTTCTTTTAGTATATCAAAGTATAATTTGGAAATTATTTCTCAGTTTAATTAGACCCAAACAATCTCACTTAGTGTAACAGCACACAGTGTCATGCCTCCCCAAAAGAGAAGTGGATGAAAAAGTCCAAGTCTTCAGGTGCCAGCCAGCCTGTACCTGTGCAGATGCTTTTATTATTCAATCACTTCACAGTTACAGAAAGTAGTGCTGTAACACTGCAGCAAAAGGTTTTCAGGAGTCTCTAGACATTTTTCTTTTTTTCTTTTGTAATTTCAACAGCTCAAGATATGATAACAAGAGTGTGTCTTATAGAGAAATGCAGCATTACATTTGACATATATAATAGCAGAAGCCATGTGTTCTTCCAAAAGACTGGATTAAAACTGAATATTTGTCTCCTGCTGAAATCTCCTGCTGAAATCACTAACCACAAAAATTAAGACAGGCATAGAGTTTCAGTCTAGATATGATATGATATGATGTTATATTAAACAAAAATAAAGATTTCTAAGGAATATTTATTTTAGATTTATTTTAGATAATTTGAAAAATTATATGAAGGATCAAACAACCAAGAGAGAGGGTTCATTTTTAATCTGAGTTCACTGATTTATATGCAAGACATTAAATCTGAGATTTTCAGAAGAACATGGAAACTTGTCCCAATCATGGAGATGCATTGAAAGAAATTTTGAAAAACAAGTCTAAATCACAATTAAATTGTGAAGATATAGTAAAAGTACTGATTATGCTTATTATTTGAACATCAAAACATATTTCTCTTATCCTCAGTCTTTTGTTTGCTCATACAGGGTATTCAAGTAAATAGATACTTCTCTTCAGAAGATACTTACCACAGAATATTTTCCACCGAAATATTATTTTGGTGGCTATTTGAAAACTTAGATTTTTTTGCAGGGTAGAAAAAGGAGAAAGAAGCCTTGGTTTGCAGGAATACAGATTTTTTTGAAGGACATTTAAAAGGGGCAGAACTCCCAAATATTGTGCAGCTTCTCTTCCCAGCCTGTGTCCTGCAGGAAAGTAGGAGAACTTGATGACTAAAATATGTAAATTAGGACAACTTTTAAATCGTATACTCTGAAACCCAGAATGTTATTAATTTTGCACTTAGCTTCTGTCTCTTTAAAAAAAATGTGTACTTGATGTCTCCTTCTAGTTACGTAAACTGTGTCTGTAAGGACGCAAGGCAATAGAACTTTTCAAACAACTGAATAAGAACAAAAGCATTTATGGAATGTGAAACACTGAGGCTTATTGACCCTCTAAATAAAATGTAAGATTTTCAAATATCAAACTTCAAACTTTAAACAAAATAATCTGTGTAAAACTAAATCACAACCAGTATTGTCTAATTACCTTGAATCATAATGTTACACTCCATGTTTGAGTACAGTGGTAGCACTGAAAGGTAGGCATGCTGCTTTTATTCTATAAAATAGTTGCTTTCATGTTTATGAATTGCAGAGCTGTTTCACCTCATGTGGTGCCTATACATTTTTATGTGTACTCTCCACCAAAACAACAGTGCCATGAAAAGAAATAATAAGGCATAGTATTTTCCCAAGGCAGGTGTAGATTGAAATCCTCCCCTGTCCCAGCAATATCTGGCACAAATGGATGCTCCCTTATCCCAGTGCACTGCTGCGTGACTGACACTGTAGCTCCTGCTAGGTGCTCTCCAAACTGGACAAAGCCCGCACTACCAAATTTTGCTACCACTGTACTAAAACATGGGGTGTATATGGTTTGACACATACTGGCATATGTTTGTGATACAGACTGAGCCCTAGTCTTTAAGATATGTACAGTTCACAGCACAGCTCTCAAAACTGCATTTTATTTTTATTTCTTTCTGCATGGGTAGATAGCTACACAAAATCTAGGGAAAAGGGTAGTGATGTTTCAAATCTTGTGGTGTAACGATCATACAAGTTGCACAAACTGTGTCACTTTCTAAAACTGTAAGCAGAAATAATTTCTGGAAAAAAAAAAAAGAACAAAAGAAAAAAGGAAAGGTGCTGGATTTCTTTTCCCCCAGATGATGAATGGAGGGATTAGTGGGATAAATCCCTGAGACTGTGGCCATGAAACATACTTGTTCCATCTTGTTTTCTGGAGGTTAAATACCTGAACTACCTACTGTTCTGAAAATCTTAACTGGAGCAAGTTATAATTTCACAATTAATTAGAAGAAAGGCTGTGCTATCCCAGTTTTACACCTGCATACCTCCATTGACAAGGCAGTAATGTGATGATCAATCTAAGCAGAGTGTATTTTAAAGTTGTTGATATGCTGTCTAATGATAGGTTCTGCATATACTTTTTATCTCTTATCTGTATCTGTCTTCAGCTCATTTATATTCTTATGCACAATGCTTTCTTTATAAGGAAATATATTCTTATCTCCTTAAATGCTATGTAAATATCCTCATTTTGTGCCAAGTTATGTCTAATCGCTGAAAGCAAATCTTTACCTCACCTACTCTGTGGTAAAATCTTCCTTTCTGAAAAAATAATAACATATTTATCATGAAAATTTGTCTCAGCGGGGATACCATGCCAGGCAGAGTTAGTTATAGAGCTCTCTAAACTGTAGGTCTTTAAAGCAATCGTTGTTTAGTCCAAACTTTATACTGTTTCAAAATCACTGCTACAATTTTATTCCAATAGGTGGTGCTATGCTGAAACCTAAATTATATTTAAAATTTATGCTAATCTATATGCCTTCCTTGAAGTTATTATCAATTTAGCATTCATACAAAGTATAACATATTATCTGAAGGAAGTGTTTCTCATTTGAACAATAAAAATAGTCTCTGCCTAGAGGACAGCTGTAGGCGGCTTCTTGAGCTTTAGCCTTCTTTGCATGCTTTTTTCCTCAACAATTGTTGTAATCATGTTTTTAAAAACTCAGAAACACAGACTCCCAGGAGTGGAACATTCTGTGTCAATGAGGCTCACCCCTTATTATTACTTGTAGCTCTGCCATGCAATTCCTTACACAGATTTATAACAACTAAACTTGAAACAAGTAGTTCCAAAAACCTAAATCTTCAAGGATAACTAATCTAAAATCCAATTTACATTTATTCATGTCTAGAATTTTTCTTAATGTTGTTTGTTAAAAAAGTCATATTCTGCTTAGACCTTACATTTTATTGACTAAAAAAAGCGAAACTCTTTTATTCACCTCCTATTTTCAGTAGCCTTTGACTTTTTGGCTACCCTTCACCACACTGATTCTAGTTCAAGCTCAACTTTCTTGAACACAGAATTAAGCATAGTATTTCACATCAGGTTTCACCACTATTTTACAAGAGAACTGTGTAAAGGAATGCCCTTTTATGTCTTAATATCCCATTTCTTTTTTTTTAAGGGCACATCACAATGTAAGTCACTGCCATTCTGCCATCAACCTGCAGACACAGGTCTTTCATGTTTACCCTTATTTCTGATTAATGAGCTCCACACTTATGGGATGAGTTTGTGCTCGTAACTCCCAGAACTTGTTCTGTCAAACTTTGTTCTATTGTTGCGTCCAGTCCACATGTTCTTCCTGTTTGTGCCTTTGTGCCCCTGTTGCTGTCCAAACTAGTGTCCTCAGCAGATTTCATCAGAACATTTCATCACTACACTTTTTCCTAGTGTGTCCAGGACAAAAGCACATACAAATAAATTAAAAAGATAATTTCAACATTATTAAAAAAAAAAAATCCTTTTCACATCCAGTTCCCCATACATATCACTTATTGTTGTCTCCCTTTGAGCAATTAGTTACAACTCTTGTACAAAACTAAAATATGCTTGAATTAACTGAATGATCTGTGAAAAGAGGAGTAGGAAGATAGAGGAGAAGGTCCCAAAACTCCTAATAGCTACATTTTCAAAATTTTAAAAATATATTAATTTTTTTAAAAAAAAAACCCTCACAGTGGGCATGAGCAGTTTTTCCTGAAGTTGATGAAAGTTTTGCCATTGATTTTTCTTGTAGCTTAGGGTCTGATGCTGTCTCTAAGGAAGTAAACAGCAATATCCATTTGATTCCTGTGGAAGCTGGACAAAATTTAGAGATCACAGTTTTAAACTTGGGCATCTAAAGATGCAGTTCAGGTTTACTGAGATTTTCTAGGCAAATATGCACACAAAGGAAGCTACGTGCTTCATTTCTCTTGATTTAAATTAAAAAAATCTTAGTTGATACTTATTTGCCTTTCCAAGCCCCCAAAACATACATCAAATGCTTGTCATTTGCAATTAGATACACAAGTACATCTTCCCTGAAATTTTTAAGAATTTGGTGTACAAGATCAAGTCTATGGTTTTCCTTTCTTTGGACTTGTGGTTCAGCAACCTGTGCAGTTTTCAATGACATCAAGTTTTCTAAATATCACTACTTTGGTTTAAAATCTATGTCCACTTTTATTTATTGAAGTTATTCTGACTTTTTAATTTTTGAATTAATGAGAACTGCATGTGTTTTGACCTCTGAAAACCTGGTTCTTTATTGCTGGCCTAAAAGAGGGCAACAGTTTGGAAAATAAAACATCTAAGTAGCCTTCAAGGTACCTGATGTACCTGACTAATTAAATGGCTCTTTTTGAAATCAGGCACCTTTAGGTATCTTTTTTTTTCTTTTTTTTTTCTTTTTTTTTTTTTTAAGACAACTGAATTTCTCTGCAATAACCTAAATATCCTAATGAAAGCTCCTATTTATGATTCCAAACTTTATGTTTGAAGGTGCTGTCTCACTAAATATTATTTGTCATCCTCATTCAGTGCTTTGATGTAGTGCATAGTGCCTTTATGTATGAAACAGCTGCTCTGCTGTTTTGTCTTTCTTGCTTCTGTGAAGACAAAACACATTGTCTTTTGTGAAGTATTGGAAAGTTACTGGGTTGTTACTATAATTTGGACTCTTCTGAATGTTTCAATATTGGGAAAAAAAAAAAAAAACAGTAATACCTGCCGTTGTAGTAAGAAAAGAAGAGGGCTTAAATTCTATTGCCAAAGTGAAAGACATTCAATTACAATTTATGGGAAAAATAACTCTGCATGTACGAGCAATGAGCATATTCTAAGGTGTCTGTGCATTAGGGTGTATGTAGGCCAGACCAATATGGATGAGTACAGAGGTATAGTAGGGATAGGAAATTAAAGAGACTTTCAGTCTCCTTTCTCCCCATTCACACTGAATTACTCAGGAATCCTTCATCCTTGATCATGTTCAATGGGAGTTTTACTGTGGACTGCACTGTGTGGCACTGTTGTTCCAGGGAAGGAATTAGTGCACATTTGCCTTCCCTCTACCTGGTGGGCCAAGAACACTGGCAAAAAGGGAATGAATTTTTGGCTATGGCTGAAAGAGCTGCCATGATTAGTTGTACAATTTTCTCATTCTGAAAGGTTCCTCAAAGGTTTCAGAACTAACTGTTCTGAAATAATGAAAGTTACTTGCTTAAATGCCTTTAGATACTACATCAACATCTCTGGGGACTCCTGCGGAATTTGAAGACATCTCTGCATATGTTCCTGCTGAAAGATTGCACTGAAAATGACTCCGTGTGGTTGGTGCTCTAAGCCACTACTTACACTTGGATATTCTGTCTCAAGAACAAAAACTGGCTAAAATACAAGCTTTTGGATGAAGGGGAAAATTTGATTTTTGATTGTTTTTTTTCATTTGGTTTTGATCTCACTAAGCTAACCAAAGGAAAAAAAAAAAAAAAAAAGGTTTCTCACTGCTGGATGATTTTAATAAAGCAAAAGCAGGAAGTTCCCGAGGGTACACAGGCTGGGCAGAAAGGTTTCTTATCCAGCTGAGGATGTTATCATTTGCAATGCAGATTAAGTTTCTAGCATGTGACACTGCCTGGTCCTACCCCACTTGCATCATCATTGGTGCAGGGAATGGGAAGGAGGCTGTTCACAAACCACCATTCCAGAATAAAGTTGTCAGCATTCCCAAATTGTGTTTATGAGCGTTATTAGCATTAACTTTAATGAATCACTAGCCAGAACTGTGTGAGCAAATGGGTGAGGCTGCGAGAGATCCTGGCAGTCAGATGAATCAGAAGTTGACTTCATCTGCCCTTTTTGTTTCCACAAACACGAAAGTTGTGGCAGTCCAATCATCCCTACACAGTTCTTTGGACTAGTTCAATTATGTATACAGAAATACTGTAAATCAGGGCAAAGTTCTGGCAGATGCCTGTACAGGGGTTTAAAGCACTGTTAGATAAGCCTGTGCATAAGCAGACAAAACCACAATCTGCAAAACCACGATCAGCTTACTGTCAGTGCCCTATACCTCCATGTTGCCTTCTATCTTTGTATTCTTTCTCACAGCCATGCAGTTCATCAGGGATGGTATGAACTAGCTGGAATAACTGGAATGGATAAATACCATCTAGCTTGCTAGGGCAAGTTAAGTCTCATGCCTCCCAAGAAGCGCTGCAGGGAATTGGAATGAAGAACTTCCTCCCAAAGCCGAAAAGAGCATTTCCAGAGACAATATCCAAAGACAGCCTTGAATATTAATACATAAAACATTTAATGTAATTGTGGTAAGATTTTTTTAATTTTAATTTTAACAGTATGGTCTGTTTTATCTACTCAGAGGAAGGAAAGCTAATAATGAAAGGATGGTCCAAACTTGAAATTTCTTTTGGTTTCTGCTATTACAGAGATCCAAGATACCACCATCAATGCTTTGCAATAAGGCACTGCATAAAGAAATCAGTCAAATAAAAAGATTTTCTGGCCTGTTTTCTTGCTTTATCACACATGCATATTTTAGAACTGCTGCATATTTTTTTTGAGTGATTGATTTATAATTCTTCTGTCATTTTATATTCTTATATGTTCTCCATTATGGTGTGTTCATCTACAGCCAGTTTTAAATAAGGTAGCTCGAGTCCTGGAAGTAGTTGCCTGCTGGCAGAAGTAGCTCCATTCAACCTGCCTTGTCAAGATACAGCAGGACAAAAGTAAGATCTCACACCAACATCCTTTATTTGCCAGCTCAACCTAAGACACAGATGTCATTGAAATGTAATCGAAATTCTCCTGCACTTACATGGTGCAAGATCTGGGATTACTTAAGTGATGCCTTTGTTCTTTTCCTCTTCAATTTTCCTCCATACTGTTCCTCTGCAGAGAGTGAATTTAGTTTCCATGAAACAGAAGAAAAATTGAGCACACTGAATAGTGTACTAATGATTTACTGGGAATGAAGGTAATTCTGTGTCTTTTATGGCTTTTTTTCTCAGTGTAATCCTGAATATATCCCACTGGGTTATAACATACAGCATTGAGAACGTACTGATTTAAATATCATAGAATCACAGAATGGTTGAGGTTGGAAGGGACTTCTAGAGATCGTTAGTCCAAGCCCCTTGCTTCAGTAGGGACATCTAGAGCACGTGGCACAGGGTGGCATCTGGAGGTGGAGAGGGGAGTTGAAAATCTCCAGAGAAGGAATCTCCACAACCTCCCTGGGCAGCCTGTTTCAGGGCTTGTCACCCTTACAGGAAGGAAGTTCTTCCTTACATGGAGATGGAGCTTCCTGTGTACCTATTGCCCCTTGTCCTATCACTGGCCACCACCAAGAAGAGTTTGGCCCCTTCCTCCCTACATTCTCCCTCAGGTACTTGTACCATACATATCAGATCCCCTCTCAGTCTTCTCTAGGCTAAAAAGGCCCAGCTCGCTTAGTCTTTCCTCATAACATAGATGCTCCAGTCCCTTAACCTATACTGGACCCTCTCTAGGAAGTTCCAGACTTCTAGAGTTTCACACATTTTCCACACAAATATAGAGTGATATGAATAAAAATCATCCAGAAAAAAACCTAATTCCTCCTCTCACTATCATGTGTATTTGTCTTTTTGCAACTCAGTGATAGGTTGGTTATAAGAAACAATTAAGCAGACATTTTCAGACCTATGGTTTAAAGTGAGGGTGAGAAGGATAAAATAAGTTACTTTTATTTAATATTATCATCATCCATCTTCTATCATTACTGTCAATGCACTAAACAAACGCAAAAATAAGAGAAAAATTATAGTTCTTGGGGAAAGCAACTACTCTCAATATTAATTTTATGAAGGAAGTTGTTTTAAAGTTTCTAATTTATTTTAGCATTTCTGGAAAATTAACAAAGAAACTAACTGGAAATTCCCAAAGTTATTCTGCGTAGGTGTCTCATTTCATAATCAAAATGAAGGGAATATTATTTGCATGGGCCAGACAAATACAGACCATTTGAATGAATGTGATTTAAAAAGTTGCACTGTGTAAACCTTCATCTCAAAGAGATGAATCTATTTTGACATAGAGATTTCTCATCAGAAAAGAATTAGTTATACTGCAAGTAAGGTCACTTAATTGCAGCATAGGGTCCCCAGAGGAAGTTGGCTTAGGAGTGGTGGTTTACTATGTTGGTATAATTCTTCTGGTTTGTTTTCCTATGTAGGCAAGCAATAACAAAGAGCTGCACTTCTAAACTGCCTTTAAGTTAAATTCTAAGATGAATGACTAGCCATCAAAATGAGTTGGATTTGGTATTTCTGAGCTACAGCACTTACAGCACATAGGCCATTGAAAAAGCAAAAGATGGACCTGAAACATATATAATATTTTAAAGTAAATTATCCTGCTCCTGGATCCTTATGTGTTTGCTTCTGTACATGCCTAGCAGCCTAGGTGGATTTGAGGCACTTTTTTCAAACACTGACAGATTGAGTTGTAAAAGAACTTGCCATCATCAACTATTTAAATCCTCAGTACCAATAGTAAATTTTTTAAATAGCTCATTAAATAGCTTATGGAAAGCTTTGCCAGGAGAATGAGGGATTGTTGTTAAAATAAATAAATATATAAATAAACACGGCAGTGCTGGACAAGTACCTCTTTCTGTGCTGAGACCAGGCACATCAGAGTTGACACCAGCACATCTCTTCAGTGTCCCCTCAGCATCCCCAGCATGTATTGCAGGATGTGTGCAGGCAGAAATGTGCAGAGATTGTGTTGTGGCAAGAGATTTTGCTTTACACCTTAGGCATACCCCTGCCCTAATGTAGCTAGGGGATACTAGGCTCAGCACCACATTAAAGTCGCTCATCCTCCAGCTGTCCCGGAACCTGGGCAAACGGAAAGTATTCTATAGAGGAAGGGCAGACTTGATCCTCAGCTAGTCCTTTAACTCTCGTTGAGTCATAGTTGATAGAAGGAGTGATCTTCATTGATTTTTTTGGGGGTGAAATCCTCCTTCTCAGACTGCACTAATGTGGGGCAGGCAAGAGAGGCCCTCAGCTTTGTGTGTCATACTTCAGGGAGAGTGTCCAAAAGCAGCCTTGAAGGAAGCTTCCATGGCTTTTAACTTTTAACTGAAACAGTGACTTTGTATTTGTTCTCTAAAATTGAAGACCAGTATATATCAGGTATGTTACTAAGCAGCCTGATGTTAGCCTGTGCTAAGATTTTTAGCACAGTGAGAAATGGAATTTGTCCACAGTAACTAACCTAAAAGAGTGTGAAAAGCTCTTTTTCATAACTGCGGAAGAATCATCATGCAGGTTTTTTTTTTTTTTTAATAAATGTCATGTTTTGGCAATTTCAGATAAAATGTCAGAGTATTCGCATAAAACATTTAAAATATTAGTGCCACTAATATACCAATGCCACTAATAGTGACAGCCACTGTCATGACTGATTTGAATATCTCTAATTTTGAATAGAATCACTCCAACATTTATATCAGAGTACAATGAAAAGGTATTGAGAAAAAAAATCATTTCTCAGACTAGAATTTTACGACTTCAGGACTTTCAAACACAGCAGCTGAGGTAAAGATCAACATATGCAAGATTGCGTGAATTATTTCTAAAATATTTTTACAGTCAATTGCTTTCAATCTGCTAGTGCTGCAGAGCTAGTCTATGAATGTATAACAAGTTGGATACTCTATTACTGCATGTAAATTTATAATTAAGTACAGTAAGTGCCGCAGTAGAGGAATAGGGTACTCTTTTCTTCATTGAGTCAGATGAATCATAGCTTCATTGTTTGTGGCTTGAAATTATAGAGTCAAATCCCATACAACTGAGATCAGAACAAGCCTTCATTGTCTCTATAGAAGAATCAAACCTCCCCATAAAGTCTTTTTAAATTAAAAAAAGTGACTTCTTTAAAAAAAAGATAAAATCCTGATAAAATAAAAAAAAGCTACTTGAAATCCTTATTTTCTTTCCTGTGCTTTATTTATAAAACTTTTTTATTTTATGTTTTTGCTTACATGTATGATGCTTTCATGACAACAGCAGCCAACCTGCAGGGAAATACTTCAATTATCCCTGTGCATCTTTCCTGCAGATTACAAAAGTTTGTTTTTTGTTTTCCCTGTGTGTTTCGACACTTCTGGTTCCATCTGGAGCTGGACATCAAAGCACTGAACTCCCACAAGTGAGCTAGCATTTCTCTCTTGAACTGAACCAGGAAGCACTGGAAGGCGTACAAAGACACATGCTGTCTCAGGCCTGGATCCAGGGCTCCACAGAAATTCCTTACTCTGACTTCAAGGGGTATCAGATCAGGTTTTTAAAAACTGATGCTTAGATGCAGTGTGCAAAGCTACCTGGACAACTCATTGCTTTGTTTTATCCCCCATACTATGTATGTTTTAAAAGGAAGGGCCCCTTTTCAAGCATTATATTGTAGGGATCAGACAGAAGGCAGAGGAGAAGCTCATTCAAGTTAACTGGCAACATGCTGTGCACATTATGAGACCTCACTTTCAGTAGACTCATAAATTCCACAGTATTATGAATGAGGCTGTGTTGAAGAACAAAGCAAAACAGGCTGCCTTTAAACATGATTCCATTTTTGCATTTCCCTTTCTTGAAGTTTGGTAACTTCTGAATTAGGGTAATTACTACAGCTTCTGGTTTGCAGCAATTAATCTCCTTCCTGCTTTAACATGTCCAGTATTGAAAAGGTCAGATCAGAAACAGAGAGATTCTCTCTTCCTATGTAGCTGCCTACATCACTCTATATTCATGCATACCTATATATATGCATTAGTCTTTACAGAACTGACCAAATGTTCCTTTGATATTTTATAGATTTTCTTTGCATGTGTGCTTAGCTGAACCTCCACATTATTTTGTGTTTACAAACTGCATAAGGCCATTGTTGCTGCTGTTCAGGATAATCCCTTTCAGGGGTATAGAAAGACGTAATAGATAAATAAGTCAAATAAAAAGCAATACTAAATTAGAATAGTGCAACTCTAATTTATCTAATCAGATAGGTTCAATTCCTTTGCTAGATATGCAAAGATAATGAAAAGATGGTCTCATCTGGTCTGGAAGGAAAGAACTGTGCAAAAAATAGCATTTCTGGTTCACTTAGGATATGGTTTCAGATTGTGACTGTGAGCTGAATTAAATCTTACTGCTGCCAAAAGGGGGAAGTCTTGCTCTCTGCACTTCCTTCCGTATGCCTCCTTTGTCAACTGCAATTCCCAGCCCTATAACCCACGCCTTCTGCAAGCCCTGGCATTCTTATGCCCAAAGGAGAAGCCATCTTATTAACAGTCAAAGTTATGCTTTTTCTTTTGGGAAGGTGGGGATTTTTTTTTCTTTGGAAAAGTGGGGACTTTTCTGTTTTGTTTTGTGGGTTTTTTTTTTTTTCCTTTTAAGTAAGTCAAATGAGTTTCCTGTGCAGGCAGACAAGTGCTAGAGCTGGCTGCTGATGAGAGTGTGGCATGTGGCTGGGAGTGTGGAAGAAGAGAGCGGATGGATGCCAGGGGAAACAAGATCTCCTCCCTTCTGTGGTAGAGAGCCACAGTGGCTGGAATTCAGTTCCGACCATTTTAAGAAATCATGACTTTACAGTATGAAAAATCAGAATAAACAGTTTGCTTTATCATGGATCCAGACACCCATTTTTGGTTATTTATTCTTTTTACACTGAGACAAATAATAATAATAATAATAATAATAATATAGTGAAATACACTTAGAACCTAAGCATCAGAACATTTGCTTTGCAGCTGTCAGGAAAAATAAAATATTTTTCCTTTACAGTACATTCCAAAGAGTTTGTCAGATTTGTTAAAAATGAGGAAATCAGATGAGCTGGCTGAATTTTTTGGCATATCAAAATAAAAATTACTTTAAAAATGTAACTATGATCAAATGTATCTTATAATGCATGCATGTCAGACAACTAAGAACTTGTGAAGAGATGCAGGAGCTTTTAGTATCTGTAAAATTTGCTTCCCTTCCAGTATTGTCTCTCTTCTGACTCATTTGAAGCTATGTAAATTTGCTTAGTGTCAAGCTGAGACCTGTTTTGAGGTGAGGGTTAGCTGACGAAGTCCAACTAGGAGCTACTCTCCAGATGAAACAGAGATCGAGTACCTGCTGGTCTTGGTCACCTATGTAAATCAGAAATGACTCCAATGAGATCAGTCCATTGAATGTTTTGACCTTCTGCTTTTAACTCTGCAGTACTGTAATGTTTGGATAACCCAAGCACAGCTGATCCCCTTCTGCACTGGATGTGGTGCAAGTATGAAATGATGGGCATGCAAACCCGTGACTGATTTTCTGTGAACTTGGCTGACTGCAATGAATGGCATCACCCAAAAAAAATGGATTATATGAAAAAAAAAAGTTAATCCCATCTCCAGACTTGTAGTCTAATACAGAAAGAACAAAAAGAACAAAACTGATGGCTGAATGGGCTATCAGTGGGGCATCTTGTATAAACTTCAAGTTGGTGTTTGCTTGAGTCCTTTTGGCACTGACCTCTGGAACAGGGAAACTGTGCTGCAGCCAGGTTGTGCCCTGAAATCGGACAGGGGCTTGGGTAAAAGCCTTGCACGCAGAAAGAAACTAGTTATGGAACTAAAATAGTTTTACTCTGATTTTAAAATCGAATAGGATAGTTTTCCATGAGTAATCTGACATTACTAAATTGCAAGAAGTTACATGTAGCACTTCTTTAATCTTCATTTTAAGTCTATTCCCTCTTCCACACTAGATATTATTCTATTCTTGAGCAAGCTAGGTCATCTTACTTGAAGCTACAAGGACACAGAGCTCTTCCCACCCTGTGAGGAAGGGGCACCATTCCTAAGGGGGAGGTATGGTTGAGGTTGTGAGACTCGTGATGAAGGGTAGTTTCACAGAATCACAGAATCACAGAATCTTTAAGGTTGGAAGGGACCTCTAGAGATCATCAAGTCCAACCTTCCTGC
>JAVCKT010017965.1:32776-50505 GCA_032273925.1 Rhynchotus rufescens
AATTTATACACATTAATCATATCCCCCCTCAGCCTTCTCTTCTGCAGGGAAAACAGGCCCAGCTCACTCAGCCTCTCCTCGTACGAGAGATGTTCCATTCCCTTAATCATCCTAATCATCCTAGTTTCCCTTTCTCCCTCTCTCCCTTTCTCTTTTTCTTTGACTCTCCCTCTCTTTCAAGCCCCATCTGCATGATAGGTCATGAAATGGCTGGAATCAGCCTTGTGAACATACAGCTTTCCATGTATCAAAAAGACTTGAGCAAGGCTTCCCTGAGCTATGCCACTTGTTTTTCTACTCCCAAGAAGAATGTAGATTTTACTTTTTCTTTCTGCGAGACCAGACTTTCACAGTCAATGTGCTGGGGGCTATGAAGTCCTGGCCTGCCTCTTCTCTCACAGACATAGGGCAAAAGTCTCCAGTGTTTACTCCAGAAGAGGTTTCTAGCCTGTTCCCAACTCCTACCATGTCTGCCATGAAAAATGTCAAATGCTTCTGATAATCCTCTTACTCCTCTTGCTAGTGCTGTCTCAAGAGTCAAGCTGGACATCCTGCAGCTAAGGAAGAGGCAGGAGACCTCTGTAAACATGATAAGGCAGATAATTGCAGTTGTTTAATTCAGTCCAAGCACATTCAGATGAATCTGGGCAGAGCTTACAAGCCAGCAGGATCTTTAGACTAGTCTGTCAATTTAGAGATAATAAATAATGGAATAATGTTTTTGAGGTCCTGATGGTTAAGGCAGCATTTAAGATCTGTGGGAAAGGGTTGTGTTTTGTGCTAGAACACAAAAGCAACCGTAAAGAAGTAACAAGTCTTAAAAATGTATTGATGATACTAGTCCCCTTGAGTGAATGAGATTTCATGTTGTCCTGGTATGTGTACTCTTTCAATCTGAACTGGGTAACAAAGGAATTACTTTACCTTTTAAGCATGACTTTCTCTATAAACAACTTTCCCTTTTTACTAAGAAATTAGACTATGACCTGCATAAATTCTCTCTGGCATGAATTTGCCAAGACAGGGAGGTACCAGTGGGTTCATACCTGCAGTGTGTGTGAAAAGTGTTAAAAGGGATTTAAGTCATCAAAGAATTTGTTCTAATACATTCCCACCCTCCCACTACATAAACTAAAAGAGAAATCTTAAAGTACTAACAGAGGAAAAGTCAAGCCACACGTTCCTTTCCCTACGGGCATATCAAAGCAAGGCAAACAAAAGTAATGCAGAGTTTCTCTGAAGTTTTGTAGTGTAGCCCATAAACCTCTGAAAGAAGATTTCAGATTTAGTATTAATAAGATTTGGTCATTTTAATTTAGTCATTTGATACCTGGAGAAAGCAAATGTGATGCTGGTGTCATTACACAGTTCAGGCCAAATATATTTGTGTATTTGCCATATATAGTACAATTGGCCAGCCCTCAAAATAGGCTTCACAAATACTTCTTTTCCAAAGCATGGAGCTGTGGGAATGTTGTCCAGAACGTGTGTTCTTTTCCTTTCTTTTTCTTTCTTTCCCTTTCTTTTCATTTTTAACTAGGCTATGTTCTAAAAACTGAACCCTGGGAACTCATTCCAACCACTTCATCCCTTAGGTGAATCCAGACTCTCACTAATGAATTTAACAGCAGTTTTCTGCAGCTCTAGAGCTTGAAAAATGAAACATTTCTTCACTGGAGCAATGTTTAGGGAGCTCTCTCTGCTGCTGATTCCACCTGCCAGAGAATGTCATCTGTGTATCAGAGGGAGGTACACAGTCCACAGAAATTCTGGAGCTTCTGTAAAAGCCATTTTTCTCTTTTATGATATTCTGCTTTTCCTCCAAGCTAAATTCTCAGCACACAATTACTTCTCGGAACCAGGTCCCCAACAAGGTATTGTTTGAAAGGGATAAACATAGCAGGACTGGACTGTTAAATGTTTGACAAGTGTTTGTGATACTTCACAGCTGGCACATAAAATGCCTGTAGAAAGACCAGGCTTAAGGCTTATTAGCAGGTCTCTGTGGAATAAAAAAAAAAAAAAAAAAAGCAAAACAAAACAGAAAGAAAAACACTATTTGTCCTGAATTCTACTTCTCTATTTTTATTTCTATTTTTATTCTATTTGAAAAGACACATCCACGGACTTAGGGAAGGTAACTTGTCATTTTTCTCCTTATCTACTATATTTTTCGGGAGTAGACCTCTTGCTGCCATGCACAGCCCTCATTCTTCAGCATCTGAAGATGCTGAAGCGTTCTTCAGAATCCCATTCTTATAGTACTTCATAAAAGGGCTCAGATCACAGAGGCACCCTGGAAGTACAATACCTAGCACAGTCAAGAGCAGAAGCCCTGGGAAAGGGTAAATTTCAGCTGCTCAGAGCCGTTTTGCTCGGTTTTGGTTGTTGCACCACTGGCTGCAAGGTAAGGCCTTCTTTAGAGTTGTTGTCTCTTTGTTTTACTCCGGTGCTGGCAGATTCATGCTATGTCTGGTCCTATGTTGGCTTTGGAGCACTGCCACCTTTCTCTCATGTGCGTGTACCTAACTGTTCACAGTGTATCCCTGCTAAGTCTGAATACTAGCAATTCTAAAGAGCAAATTCTGTCACTCTCAGATACTAATTTCCACTTAACTCGCCTGTTTTTGTTCATCTCCTTATACACTTTTTTCCCCTGCTAATGCCTCCAGCATGCTAGGGAGGAGTCAATTCCCATGAACTAAGCAACTCATATCCTACCAACTCCAGCAGTCATCGTGTCAACTCCGAGGACACAGTGCAGGATGGCAGGTGCCACAAGGGCTTTGGCTCTCTTGCAAAGATTGCACTTTGTGATCTGCTAGAAAATTCCCAGCTCTCAGTCCAGCTTCTACGGGCCAGGAACAAGCTGTCCCTAACTCCTCTTCTGTGTTTATGGTTTGATAAGATAGAATTGTATATGGTCAAAAAAGGAAGTTTCCAATGTGCCCATATTTCCGTATAACTGGCACATGGCAGGCTCTCTGCCAGAATGTGCCTACCAGACGGCTAACAAAATGAATTGTGAACGTGGGTGACTTGAGAGTCAAATATTTATGGTGGAGCAGAAACAAAAATGTCCAGGCTTGCTGCCATAGAGAAAACTGTAAAGCTTCTTTTCTTTTTTTTTTTTCTTTCCTAAAAGTAAGTTTTCATGAGTGGAGTCCTACCAACATGCAGTAATTTAACACTCGGGATTTGTAGTGAGGTCATGAGCACCATGAAGGTTTCTTCTCAGTTTCATTAGCAGCAGAGTGAGTGGTTTCCTTGTTCTCAGCATGCCTGCTATTAAATCCCTTAAAAACTCTGAAATGTCTGCAAGGAGATAAGCCTAAAATACAAATGCTTTTCCTCCTGATTTTCCATTTCTCAGGCTGGGCAGGAATCGTGCAGTATTTTCAGTGGAAACGCTGACAGACAGCTGCTTACAGAGGTGTTTCCATCAGTTACACTAGGACAGGAACATTGCTTTGGCCATTTATCAACAGAGAAAAACTCTAATATCTATGCCAGTCAGAGCACTTGGCAGTGAACTAGATTAATCTGAGGATCTGTGTTTAAAGGAGCTGGAACTGACACAAGATGGATTTGTTCATTAATATTAGCACTTTGTTTGCTATTCTTGACAACACAAGGAAGGCAGGGACTACATACATAAAAAGTCTAAATTGCTGTTCATTTGGACTATATGAGTGTCCCTTTTTCAGGCAGCAAAGCTGGCTTTCTTTAGCAGCTTCTCCACTTACTGGCAGAACTTCAGGATAGTTGATATGTTGTAGACTGAAGCATTAAAAGAGACTGCATGGATTTGGTACCCTTCCTTCTGCTGCACCATGCTGGGAATCTTGGAGCACCATAGACTTCCCTGTTAGATTTGAATATAAACCAGGAGACTCAGTCTCCTACCCACTGAGCATCCCATGGAGGATATGACTAATGACAAAAAGTACTCCACCAGCTGACATAAAGTTGTCAGTTAACAACAGGAAAGCAACAACTGGAATGTATTCTGCCATGAAGAAGGAATCTGGGAACTGCTTTCTGCTGTCTTTTTCCTCCCATTCCTCTGGCATCTTGGAAATGTATGAAACAGCAGCCCACCTCTTTGCCTCTTTTAGGTTATTGCTTAGATATTCTGGCATTTTATATCTGATTTTAGAGCTAGGCAAGGCATTTGCAAACTCCTTGCCTGGTTTTAACAGGTAACTCACTTTCCATAAGCTTTACTTAGAGGAAAGTCCCAAGCAATGCAGTCCTTGAAGAGAATAATACTGGAGGAAAAGCTACTTCCTAAAGAATATTTATAGCTTTCCAAATGGCCCCAATTTAAAAGAAATAAAAAGGGAGCATGGTCTATTGGCTACAGTGCAAAATTAATGCCAAGGAAATTCTTTGGGGAAGGGGTTATATATCTTTCACTTAGCCTGGGCTTACCCTTCTGTGAATGCTGTCCATTTGTCAGCATCCTGTGAAGATTACAAGATATATGAAACTGAAAAGCTATTGGAAATGCTGGTATCAGGGGACATACACACCACCTTTGCCTTTTTGTGCATGGTTCTGTGAGCAGTGTAGTCAATGTAGCCTGAGATTTTATGCGTTTTTGTCTGCAGTAGGTTTTTTTGTGTGTCTAATAAGATAAAAGCCTTCCAGTTGTTGAAGTGCCTTTAATATGTATTGCCATTTCTGTATTTTCTGGTGTCTAAAAATGACTGAGTTCATACAGTGCTGTTTGCCCAAGTTTTGATATGGTCATCTTCTGTGCTGGGCTTCATGGTTTCAGAGCTCTGATAGAAATATTGTATCTTTGAAAATTCTACTACTCTCCTTATTTGACCTAGAGAATTAGAAAATAGTAAGGGAGAATAGAAATTGAAAGACTGAAACATTTTGATGAATATACACACATTTTGGTGAATATACAGACATGATTTATATATTCACAGAGCACAATCATATAAGTGATTTGCTTAAGAAATGAGACTGAAGAATATTGTATGCTGCCCAGGGAGGTTGTGGAGTCTCCTTCTTTGGAGATCTTTAAAACCTGCCTGGATGCCACCCTGTGCCCTGTGCTCTGGGTGTCCCTGGTTGAGCAGGGGGGTTGGACTAGATGATCTCTAGAGGTCCCTTCCAACCTCAACCATTCTGTGATTCTGTATGTGTACTTGCTATATACTTGGTGTATATAGCTAGTACTGGACATACAACTTAGTGCAGTAAGTTACTTTGGAAGCTCACACTGCTTTGAAAAAAAAGCCGTATGTTTTTTGTCCTTTTGATTTTTCCCTGCTTTATGTAGGATATACTTCATGTCCCTTCTTAAAACAGCAAAAATCCATTGGTTGAAAGGATATTATCCTAAGGACAAGCCATACGAAATGAAAGTGAAATGAACCTTCATATGAAGTATCCATCCAAAACATTTTAATTCTACCAAGAGTATCTTGGTCATATAGCATTTAGATAAAGCAGAGAGACTGCTCAAAGGCTGGGTATATGTAACTTCTCTTGGCTTCAGGGCAAATACAGCTCCACTTGGCTTTGGTAAATAAATTCATCTGCCTGGCAGTGCTTCTGGGCCTCCAGTGTCAGTCTCCAAGTTAATGCTGTTTTTCTCCACTACTTTTTAAGAATATTTTGCAAAGTTAAATTCATGATTATAAATGAGGAATCAAATGTCTTAATCCATCACATCGTAGTGATGTGAAGATAGCATACATAGGTGTGTTATTTTCATGTTATATATTTTTTTTGGAGGGGGGATATTATTATAGACGTTAACATGTATTCCTGCAAACCGATAGCATTCAGCAATATAGCAAGGAGTTCAATGGGAGCTGCCACACAAGCTGAACCTGCATTACCTGGGAAGCATCCTGCTCAAGATGTGTGTTCTTGAGGCAAGATGTGTCAGAGTGGCCAAGTGACACAATCTGGCCCCTATGTGGGGCAGCACCTTCTGATCCATTCTTTCCTCCAAGGTGACCGGCCTCTGCAAGGGACCCCGAAGCCTGCTCCTCCTGACTCCCTCTCGCAGCTCCCCTGTGATCTGGAATGCTGTTCATACAGGTAACAGGAAAAATAGTGTCTGCTCCTGTAGATTCATTCCTTCTGGGTTGAAATGCAGTAGCTGTTTAATGGAGAAAAGTCACAAAATAGTTTGCAGTGACTGGAGCTACCATGAGATTTTCTGAGCTGCAGTTCTGTACCATAAAAAAAAAAAAAAAGAGTCACAAGTTTGTAGTTTCAGCCGTTGAACAGGAAGAATGTAGCATAAGATTATCTGTCCTTCTTCCATAAAAGTTTCTGATGCAATCTTACTGTGTTTCTTGGGAATGCTGACCAAACTTACTAGGGAGCTGCGAGTATATTAGTCAGTGTTTTAAAATTTCAGGAGGAAAGCTTGTAATTTTTAAATTCAGCTGATTTTCATGTAGAAGTTCTGAATTGCTTCAGAACAGAGGGAACAACATGGTTCTTACCAGGAGTCTAAATCTGGAGACAAAATTTGTATTAAATGATATTTTTATTAGCAGAAAAAAAAAATAAAAAGTGTTTCTGGTCTGAAATTTTATATGGCAACTTTCACCTCAAGATAATGAAAACAAGCTGAGCTATAAAGTCTTCAAAACCAGGGTTTATGGAAAGGCTGACAAATCCTTTACCGGAGTGATGTGTCTGGGAGCACTTTAAAAGAGTCCAGTGAGGCATTATTGATCACAATCACACACTTCCAAGCACTAACGTGAAGAGCCCGTGGGTGCAGAGCCTGCTGTTTACCATTAGCGTGCAGTCCCAAAGGCAGGTCTGGCAAATGGTGCCACATTGGTGGCCGGTCATCTACTCTGCAGGGACCCAGGGAGCAGCCTGAGGTTCCCTTCTCACCCTCCAGGCCCTTCATGGCAAGTACTTGTGAACTGAGCCTGCCGCGGTTTGCCACGTCACTCTTAGAAAAGGCTCTTCGTACTGTCCCCCAGGGAACTAGGTTGTTTTTCGGGAGAAATAGAGAAAGGAGGAAAGTTTTTTGCTTTGTTTTTCCAGTGAAATTAATCATCACATATAGGTCACGTAAACGGAATCAGCTTTTAAGTGAGAGGTTATGGCTGCACTTCTCAGCCTCTTTGCTTTGGATTTCAAAGCAAAGCCTACTGATGTTGGAAGCACCATTGAGAGACGGTGGTTGGATGTCAAGAAATTCACAGTGGTGTTTTTGTGCTTCTTAATGAGCAACACTGTGGCTTGTAAAGACCTGAGGTAAAATCCTGGCCCCACTGAAGTCCTTGGCAAACCTCCTACTGACTTAAATGGGACCAAGATTTTACCCTGAGTCCTGCAAACTATTATTTTTTTGAGGTTTTAATAGGTCCACTCCTGCACATACAGACTGCACTTGTAAGAAAGGGTTAGCTGGATTGGCTCAGATACTACACAATTTAAAAGCTAAAGGAAAGCAATTTTGTAGTGAAATTAAGGGACTATAAAAGGAATTTGGCTTTAGACAATTTGCTTCTGTTTGGATTTGGATTAGTCTGCAATCTTCTTGTCTGTTTTTGGAGTACTTCTCCCTGCCAGTATCAATAATCTATTTTCCTTAGTGTAAGGGAAGGGTTTTGATGGCTCAAAGGTGTAGTCTAGTATCCAGTGCTGCTCTGCATTTATTCCTTATTTTAGGAACTGGACTACAAGTAGTCAGGTTTTGCAAGCTGCTCCTAAACATTAACGTGTTGCCAACACCCCAATGACATGTTAGCAAACACACCCTTTTCCCTTTCCTCAGCTTTCAGCCATTCCTATATATTTTTTTCCTGACCCCATTGAGCTGGTCCAATTTCCCAAACCCTTTCTATGTACATCCCTACCTGCCCATGCAGTCCCTCTCAGGCCACTCTCAACATTAATTTGCACTTGGCCTGATTATGTTTTAGTTGGCAAGCTTCCTTTTATCCCATCCCAAACTTCCTTTTATCCTGTCCAGCAGCATATTAATCCTCAAGCACTTTCTTGAACTTTTCAGGTTCCCTCAAATACCTCTCCTATCCCCACCTCTTCCAAGGTAAATAAATCAGGATTTTAGATAATGCACATCAAATATATCATTTTGCCTCGGGTCACAATTTCATGCACAAGTTAAACTCAGCAGGGTTAAAGGTTGAAGGTGAAGACTGCAGAGAAAGCCCAGGGGAGGAATGTGGGGGGGCAGCCATCACTCCAGACAAGCCCATAAAAGATCTAATGGCAATATAAGGAGAGTCTGTGCTCCAGGGAGCTCAGTTCCTACTAGCATCTCTGCCACTGCCTTGGGGAATGTGTGTTGCATCCTGCCAAAGCATGGCTCAGCTTGCTCTCTCCAGAACAGCTTAGCTCTGAAACCTAACTTAATTTCTCTGAAAGTATCTCCTCCTCCATCCTTTCTGAAGTGCCTTTTTATTTAATTATTTATTTATTTTTATTCCTGGGCTCATTTTCTTGCTCTGCTATTCCTTGGCTCATACGCTGAGTGTAAAGCTGGAAAGACTTCCTGAGCGTCCACACTCCTGCAAATGCAAAGGCAGAACCGGCAGGCACTTGTCTTCACTACTCTGACATGGCTTGGCTTCTGCTGCCTTCTAGAAGACACTTAAAAGCAGAGACCTAACAACCTGTGATAATCAGAAATCCTGCCAGTCTCACAGTAATTCTTCACCAAGTGTTGCCGTTTGTATTCTGTTTAATTTAAACAGTGAATTCTAAGTTAAAGGAGAATCTCTGGAGAGTTTTCTCTGCTATGAAAATTTTGCTGAGAGATGGAGTGAAAGGAATGTTTTTTGTGCTTAAATTAATGCATTAAAAAATGTGAGATTCTAGTGTAATGGGAAAGGTCCATCAACTAATTCATCTGTGTTAAAAACTTTCAGCTGAGGAACATGAACCATTTTTGTAACATGGCCATGGGCTATGTCTTTTTTTGAAATGGGTGAGCATAACTACTCAGTTGGACTTTATTTGAAAAAGCTATCTGTCTCCTTTAATGTTTTTCTCAATTCCCTAATACCTGTGACTTGTTAAGCTAAGCAGAGAAGAAAGGTGAGCACCTTCATCCATGGAATACTTCATGTGCTTAAAAGTAAAGATTTCATTGCCACAAAACAACTTTTGTTGCAGGAGAACGGCCTGCTGTAATATCTGGGTAGACTTACACCTTTGTAATTTTGCTGTCATGAAGACTGAGTGAGTCAAACAGAAGCAAGGACTATAACACTGAGCTGACTTGGTGAAAATGACAGGTGCTTTATCTCTGCTAGGATTTTGTAATGTTCTACTTATTGCACACTAATTTAGAACCTCCCACCTTTTGGCAGTGAAGCAATATATGGAAAAAAATCCAAAGCCAAATAAAATAATTGCCCAAACTCGTACTGCAAAAACTGGAATGGTAGCAACTTACTGAACACACAAGATAAGCATAACCATGTAAGGACAAAGAAAGTTTACCTTGTGCAAATGCCTCCATGTTAGCTGTACAGAGAAGAACGTTTTACCCAGATCATCACTATCAGAGAATTCCTGAACATCTGTAACAAAGTTTAAAAGGCACCTGAAGATTTCTGGAGACCAAAATCCGTAAAATGTACCACATGATGTTGTAGTTTCAAGATTACCTTCAAATGCATTAATGCTCCATTCTGCCCACAGTAGCTCTCTTGCCAAAGAGCTCAAAGCGCTGCACAGTGTGGTCTGTCTTCATGGCCATTTACACTCTTCTAGAACAAGACAGAATATCTTAATCTGTGGTTTGCACCCGGGGTAAGTAGTGTATGAACACTGTGCGGAATTAGGTGTGCAAGGGTTAACTTCTACTCCAGCATTTAAGAGAAGGCAAGAATATTGTGTACCATTTAACCTGCTATAATATCTTTGAATGTTTTTGTCCTAATTTTTTTTTTTTCCTCAAATACGATGATTAGTCCGTTTTGGAATGTGTTCACTATAAGCCTTATCTTACTACCCTTCCTCTTGGTGACAGTAAATTTCCTAGTGATTTCAAATGCAAAGGAACAGCCTTGAAACCTCAGTGAATATCGCTGCCACTCATAAACAATGGACCAGAAAGGGCACAGTTGCTATGAACACCCTTATTCTCTCCTGTTTGGCCAAGAACTTTCCATCACTGCTGTGTTTCTCAGTCCCACACATCGAACATGGAGAATGACTAATGAAATGATTCATGTCCTGTCTCACTCTACAGCTGACAGCCCTCTTTAATTGTGTTTAGTGCTTGTGCTGCCTTTTGTACAGTAGTTATATAGATTGTAAGTCAAATTTGGGTTGAATGGAGTGCTGCCATCTCTTGGTTATTTTACGCAGATACGCTTACAGACTTTCAGGTTTTCCTGCCATTCAAGAATGCTACAAAGTGTTATTCTGGATTAAAACATTTAGGTACTTGGGAAACATAAATATAGTTTCATATATTTAAGCATGGAAAACAGTATATTTGTCAGTATATTGGGTTACTATATAGCTTGTATTAAGGGCTTTTTAGTAAAACTATAAACCATGAAAAATTGGAACAGTTTGTGTGTGATGTGAAGACCACAAAGGAGGTAAAGATATATTTTTGTAAGCAAGAGATATTGATTGTAAGCAAAAAAGACATTAAAATATATCATTAAGGAGTACTGGATTAGTAACAAATGCATACATGTTATTTTGTGATTTTACAGTCAAGAAAGGTCAAATTATTCATACTCCGTGTTTGTCAAAATTTATTTTGAAAATGTTATTGCCGTTTTACGTGTATTTTTTCTTCCTAGCTGCTGCTAGAACCAAAAGATCAACTGAAAGTACTGATGCATAAGAATGTAGAGCCACTGTCCTCCTGGACCCTTCTAGAGATGGAGACTAGATGTGAAGCCTCCCCTTCTCCAGTTGTGGCTGAATTCAGATGCTTGTTTGTGTGATTTTATGTTTTTATGTGGAAGCTGAAAAGTGGAGGAAACAAAGTTTAGCTGAATTCAGAATAAAATATAAATATCAGTAGCTTTCACTGCCACAAACCCCTGAGGCTCTGTTTGAGCCTTAGTCTGACTGTATTGCAAAGAAAATGATCTAATGATTTTTAGAAAAATCAATAATGGAGCAAATGGATATATCCGTTATAAACAAACACTAATATCAAAAATACCCCAGACAGCTACGTTTACAGTTTTTGGTAGTCCTGAACTGGGGTGACTGCTTCTCAGATTAATACTGTGCAATTCTCAGAGAAGAGCTGTCAGAGGCTGCCAGCCTTCCCCTTCCCTCTTTTGGCACTGAAGCTAGCTAGGCAAGCAGAGAAGGAGAAGGCTCATGTTTATACTCCCAGTCTCATTTTTAGTGATTTCTAGGGATGACATTTGAAAGCCCCGGCTTTCTCAGAGGTCGTCAGCAACCACCATTACATCTATACTGGTCAAACATGAGAATAAATAGCAAACACTTAACAAATTATTGCCTCAGTGCTGCCACGTGTGGGGCAGAAAAGGATCATGTCCTAAGCACAAAGTGCTTAGTGTCTGAGACTTGGAAAAGGCTCTTGACAAGGATGTGCACTCATGAACAAGCCAACATTGTCTGCTGTGGCTCCTATTCATTCTAATGCTTCAGGCTCTCCTAGCTCCCTAGCAATCCCCTGCAAGGAGCTATGAACTCTCAGTGGTGCCAGTAACTCGACCTACTTTTGTTCTCTTGTTTGTGCCTTCTGACATGTCTAATGGCGACGCATTAATATTCAAGAGCTGTCTATGTGAGTGCTTTTACATATGCCCAAACAACTGATGCTAGCTGTTGTCAAAGATTTCTCAGTTAGATGAATCCAAGAGAAATGAGGGGAAATCCCACTTATCTAAACTAGAAAATCATAATCTGAACAGCTAAACATAGTACTTGCTTCTAATCAGCTGCACTAACCAGATTTTAGTTGCCACTGCTGTTTTGTCTTCTGCTGTGCCAGTGCAGGGAGAGTGTTCCCTCCCCTCCCTTCCCAGTCCCTCGGGGCTGGCAGGCACCAGCTTGACTTGAGAACTAAAAGATGCAGGATCTGATTCTTTGTGAAATGTTCTCTGGTTCTCTGAGGAGCTAGAGGCTCCTGGTTTCTCATTTAGCAGCTCAAGCAGGGGCATAAATGTGCCTGCTCAGCAGCTCCTCAGCTGAGAGGTTAGAGCTCATCACTGCTGTGCTTCCCTGAGCTGCATTTCCCCCTATCAGTTGGCATCATCTTCACTGCCAATGCAGGAAGCTTACATACTTCATGATGGATTTCCAAGGACTCCGACCAAAATTTTCATGGCTAACTCAACCTTAAAAACGTGGTAACTTAAGCTTGGCTCCTGAAAACTTATATGATTTACCTCAGCTCCCACGTGGACTCCTCATTTCGATCTCCCTTCTCAGACTAACATTTGTGGTTTTTGAAGGTTTGCTCTTCTGTTTTCTTTTCTGAGTTGGAAAGTGATCACTGGTGTCCCTTGCCAAGTTTCCTAGCTGCCTGTACAACGCTGCAACCACTGAGTGGCCTGGTAAATATCTCTTGCTAAAAGAAGATTATCTAGAAGGGTCATGACAGTACTGCATTTAGGATATTTAGACACAGCTTAGTGCAGTCTCTGAAAAAGTATGTTTTTCTTGTATAGGTTTCATTGTAGGAATCACAGAAATAATAATAACCAATTACTGACCTAAAATCTAGGATCACTGCTAGCTAACCTCTTGCCTTTCATACAGCCCTCTCCTGATAAGTTTAATGTGTATGCAGACGTGGATTACAAGGAAGAGTCTGTGTCTCAGATAGTAGCAGTCAGTGTGGAAAGGAATTCCTGTAACATAGGATGAAGATATAGTGAAACAAGTCCCAATGATGCAATAGACGGGCCTACTTCTGTCCCATTTTGTTTAAGAAGAAACTTCATTATGCAAAATTTCTTATCTCTCTGTAAGAAATGCTATGTATATACACACAATAACTGTACAGAAGCAAAAGAAGAAATGGATTTAATACAAAATACTTTGGCAAAGATGAGATCGTAGACCTTAAGCAGGCTTCAGGCATCCTTTTTAAACTGAATAAAAAGAGCAGCTGGAGGCACTCCCTCCAAACCTTTATCTACTCCTTCAGCGGTGCTGATTCTGAACACTCTACGGAAATCTCTGGGTGGCAATTTCCTGGACAGACTCTGAAGTAGTCATGCTGATTTTGAATCAGAACCTGAATGTGAGTGGTAGGGTGGAGGAGGGAGTAAAGGTACTTGGCATAGCTGTACTTATCTTCATATTCATCCACCAAAGCAGTGACAGCATATAAAAGTGGTAACATGATTTCACTGTTCTAATCTAGTTTATCATCATTTTTTCCAAGCAGTTTCTCAAAGCAGCCAGAGAAGGGAAATACACATTAATGCTCGGCACTTGCTCATGAATAACTGCTTTCAAAATGTGCAGCCTTTTCCAAAAGAAGTGGGGGTTTTAAGCCTTCCTTTACATAACATTGCTGCACTATCTGTGGCTGTTAAATAAATATGGAGCTTTGTCACTTGAAAAATAATGAAGATGTGCATATTCACAGGAAAAAGTCATTCTTACCCTCAGAGATCTAGTCTTCTGTTTTTCTGTGCTGTAAATGTACCTTTATTTATGAAATTCACTGTTGTGTATAATTCAGAGAGTGGTGTAAAAAAAGAAAATCCATTTAAATTTGACAGGTTTGGAATAATGTTGTCCTAAATGGATATATCTGATTACCACTGTCTTCTCTGTCTCAGCATAAACAGAGAATATTAAGATAGATATGAGCTTTGACTAGAAACTGGAGTGACAGAATTCATTGGAGAGAATAAATTCTCTCCAATGGAGAGGGAATGGAGAAGGAGAAACAAATACATGGTTTTAATGAAAGATACATCTTGTTTATTCTGTAGCCAACACTCTTATGCTGACCTTTTCAGCCATCTTTACACTGTTGCAGATAAAGAGCTGCAAATCAGGAAAACTGTACTTTTGTGGTGTGACTGCATTAAACAGTTGTCAAGCTTTGCCCCGTCTCAGTCAAGCTGGTATTAGCAGAGTGAAGTTCTCTTAACCAGGCTTATTTTTAGATCCTCTGAGTTCTGTCAAAAACAAATTAATGACCCTACCAACACAAATATGATGGATAAAAATTGATTATCTCTAAGGAAATGATGAATAAAAATAAAGTCATGCACTGCATAGCTGTTGCAAATCTTTAATGGAACATAATCAGAGATCTTTAGAGGAACCAATTAGTGGCAGAACAACTCCAGGAATATTCAGGGATCAGGGTGAAGATAAGGAAAAGGGACATGTCTAGGACAGCTCCACAACTCCTTAGTTCTCCTGTATATACTTGAAGCTCTACCAATTAACAAATGTCTACTAGATATTTGTATCTTTGTCATCTGTAAGTTTAAATGCCCCAGTAACTGACTTTTTAATAAGTTCATTTTTGAATTGTAATTCAAGTTGTAATTAATTCTTGTAATTGTAATTGATGCTCAAAGGCCAGAGTTTAGGAAGGTAACACTTGAACTAAGTTGGAAATGCCCATCTGATAAATACATTTATAATAGTAGCAGGATCTTTAATCTATCAGATAAAAACTTAAGAAGATCTACAACGAGGAGTTGAAACTAAAGCAATTCAGGCTAGAAATATGGCACAGTTTTTGAAAAGAGAGTGGAACTACTCTCCTTAGGAACTACTCTTTGGAACTACTTACCTAAATACTTGGCTATCTGTTTCAAAAATTTTAGCATTTATCATCTTTTCTTTCATACTTTTTCCAAAATGCACAGGTATAAACTTGCTTTTTTTTTTAGTTTGCATTATTTAAGCCAGCTCTTATTTTATTCTGACACTATTTGGGTCATAGTACTAGACTGATAAAAACGAAGAAGCTAATCATGAAGAAGAAAGTTACTGAGATTTAGTATTACTTTTGTACCCAGTCAGAACTTGTAAGGCCAGATTGAAGATCCCACCTGTCTTACAGGGATTGTTGTAGACACAGTTATTATTGACACAGCACAAGGTCTGTTTTCACTTGACATCAACACTTAATACAGAAGCAAGAATGAAAAATATCATTCAGGCTTGGCTGATTTTGCAAAAATGACCGCAATACAGCAATGTGCACAAATTATTTGCATTGTGGAAGGTTTGTACAATTTCAGACTCAGAAGTAGACAGTAAATACTGATGAGCGTATGATATACTCATGGTAAAGAAGACAAGAAAGTTTGGCAGGTTAAGCACCAAATTCAGGGCAATGGCAGAGTCAGTAGACAGCTAAGACCTGTCATGAAGGCCCTAGATGGAGGGGATAGAAACTTCCTTCTTTCAGGACCTTTTCTTCTACAGAATTTCTGGCATACAGGGAATGGAGGGAAGGTGGTTTTCTATAACTTTGCATTCTTTGGATTGTCATTCTTGCCTATAAACATCCCTTATCTGATTTAACTGGAGAAAACCATCTTCTGCCTATGTGGAGGAAAGGACAGAAACATATCTATTTAAAGATTTAAATCATTAAATAATTATTTTAAAATTTAAATGACTGTTTTAAGCCTTTCTTAATGGAAGGCAATAGCACTTTCAGGAATGAGACTGCAGCATAAGATATTTGTGCCACTTTCTGGTGAGAAGTGGAATCAGTAGAAGACTGTTACTGTGGTGTGGACCAGAAAATTGTTAATTAGGAATTTGTTTTAAATAATCCATCCATTCCTTTCATTTCCTCAAGACATTAAAGTGAAAGGAATTATTACCTGGTAGTTCGTGTCGGTAGATAAACCAAGGCTATCTGATAGCTGGTTGATGGTCCATGGGAAATGGATAGCAAGTACAGCTTAAGTTGTGCTAGGAACAATCTTTTACATCTTTGACTTGGAAAAAGATGTTCTTACTCCTGTATATTATTTACATATATGGAGCTCTCTCTTTGCCAAATATAGATACTGCAGTCAATATACAGCTAACCACTATGGTTTTTACTTATTTGTGCTGTGGTCTTGGCATTTTTAACATCCAGTATTTTTTTCTTTTTGCTAAACAGTGACTCTAAACATCCTTTATGTGAGAATGTCATTTAAGCAAAACAAACATTTTATACACGTTAAGAACTCACTAAACAGTTCCTCTTTACCTTTAATGACTGTTGTAAAACATTTGAATGATTTATTGAGGAAAAAATCAAGATAATGCAGGTCATTTTGTAAACTCAAAGATAAGAAACAGCTTCTTCATTTCTGGGATGGACATTAATTTAGCAGTGTTCCCTGTCAGGCCTGTGATAGTTCAAGAGCATATGTCATTTTTCCACTCCATAAATTCTGTTTTTATTATTTTATAATTTCTGCCAAAACAATCACTCTGAAGTGCTAAAAATTAGCAGGAGAAGGTCTCAGCCCAGAAAGAGTCACTTGAAATTCAGTTTGAATAACCTTGGTTAGGCTTACTCTAGGGCAGAGGGGGTGGAACTGCTTGCAGATTTACAAACACCTTAGGTTTATTTAACTGCAGAATAGCCTTGAATATGCATTTTTGCACATTTGGCAAGGATATACATTCTATGAGGAGAGGAAGGCAAGGCAGAAATCTAATTGCAAAAATACTAAATTTTAAGTAGTACCTTCTCACTTGCAATAATTATTATTTTCCAGAGATTTTCCTTTCGTCCTGAAAAATGCACATTGCTTCCTTGTGTACCACTTAGAAAAAAAGAATGATTTTTTTTAATAAGCACAGATAGTAAGACAGTATATTACTGGCAGCAAGCATCTCTTCAGTCCATCTTGGAAATGACGTGTAAATTAACAGCTGGATCCAGTGCTCACTAAAGTTACTGGAAGGATTTCTACTGACTTCAGTGGACTTTTGTTCAGCCCTGTTGTTTCTCTGACATTTGGCACAGAGGAAAAGGCACTGATGAAACAATCCAGAGCAAACATGTAGACACTCCAGGGAAGGTGCAGTTAAGAGAAAAGCGATGCAATATTTTGTGCTTATGCCTATGGGAGTGCTTGTCTTTTTTTTGTTAAATGCAACTTGAAGTTATCATTTGAAAAGAAAAACATAACTATGAAAATACGAATTCCTGTAAGTCCAAGACAAATGTTACATGTAACATTTATTTATGGACAGTAGAATTCTCCACAGGCTAATGCATGGCCTTTGTAAATCTAATTTGTCCTATTTCTGAAGGCTCACAGAAAGTAAGCCATGCACAGGATTTTTTCTAATCCTTAACCTCAGGTTTCATAATTTCTGTGAAAGTTTTGATCAGTGACTTTGAAGTTCTTTTGCTTCTTTTAATATATTTTTACCTTTTTTTCCTCTACATGCATAATCCTTTTAGACAGTATCTCCTGTGTTGGCCACACTGTCACATGAAGAATCTGAATGAATCCAGATTCTTTCCTAATTCAAGAATTTTTCACAGGAAAGTTGAAAACAAGAAATTGTCTCCAACAGATGGAGGAAGAACTTATTTTTCTGCAGAAAAATGAATGCAGAGTTCGAGCATGAATGGCATGATACCACTTACTATTTCATTCCTTTAAGGATTCAAAGCTCCTACTTAACCTTTTTCATCACAGGAGATAACTATTGAAATATCCAGTAATTTATGCTATGATCAGACATGATTCTCACTTCTAAGCAGGAAGGGCAGTGACTCAACCACTTTGGAAGCTGCT
>JAVCKT010017966.1:0-15608 GCA_032273925.1 Rhynchotus rufescens
GAATGGTATCTGTGTCTTTTGGCAGGAAAACTGTAAAAACTTAAAGCTGTTCTAAATAAGAATAAATTCACATCATTTGTTTATTCTTATTTTACTTATTCTCTTATGTATTTCTTCAGTAAGCCCATTTTTGATGCATCAAAGTGGGTCATCTTTTCATTTCCTGTGTTGCCAGGTAGCAAAATGATTTCCAGATTCTTTGGTTAGGCACAAATATATTTTTGGAAAAAAACTGTTAGTGAACTTAACAACCAAGTTCAGCATGAAAGAAAATAATCTGAAGGATGAGTTACAGGAAAAGGATTTCAAAACCAAATGAAGTACTATGGACTTAAAAAATGGTGCTGCCGAGACCTAGAATGAAACTCATATGAAAAGTGCTGAACTGTGACTGAATTACTCATCACTTTCATACTGAGCTGATTAGAACTCAGTAGAACTTCCATTTCAGTCCATGTGGGATGTTTATTTTTCATTTAGAAAGCAATAAAAATGCAGGAGGTATAGCTAACTAGGGACTTAGACAAAGGAAGACAGATACATTTTTCAGAAGAAATAATACCCCATCTCCTGTAAGAGAAAACACACAAAACTTACGTTCTTCTCAAAATTTTCAAGAGAGAACTCATTTGGCTTTGGGAAGAATTCAACCTTATGCATACGTCCAATATTGAGAATAATGTTTGTTCCCTTTTTCACAGGATAGCCATCAATTACATCATCTTGTAAAGCTTTTCGCATGATCAAGTCCACAACTGGCTGGTATCTCATGCTCTCATAAATAAAATTCTCCACAATTTTTAAGTTTGGCATGTCATCGCTCTGTACATCTCTGTCACCTTGAGGAACAAAAGAGATAATGATGAAGTTGTTTGCGGATTTCACAGCTTCATCATATAAATACCAAGCCATTTTTGGAAGACTGTCAGTTCTTTGAATAGTATGTAGGGTCTACTCCTAGTAGCTTGGTATGGGCTCACATACCAGGGAAACCTGCTGTGCTCTTTACTAGGGTAGGTCCTAACTTAACTTATGATCTGCTCTGGAGCTCTTGATTTTTATGCATTATGAGTCCCTGTCTTGTTTTCTTGTCAATAACAGAACTCCAAAAGTCCTTCCCCCTTTTCGAGATCAAGTCACTGCTGAAACAAAGCTGTGTTGCAGCCTCCCAAATTTGGCAGCTCCTGCTTACCTGTAACAATTTCAATTTCTCTTATCATCTCCTCCTCCACTGTGGGATGCTCTGCAATCAGGACTAGCATAAAGAAGAGAGTTACAGAGAGAGTGTCAGGAGCAGCGATCATCATCTCTAGCACACACTGGTTCACATTCTCAGCAGTCAGATCTCCACGGTTCTGAAAAACCAAAAGAGGAAAATACTGGTTACTGACTTTCTGAACAACAAAAGGCCTTACAGCAGCAGGAAGGGAAAGATCTAGTATATATGCTTGAAACAAAACTTGAAATCCTGCTATTCAGTGTCATGTGGTACTTAGCATTTACTTTTTGTCTTTCAGACAGGGAAAAAAATAAAAATCAGTCTATGTGTTGATGGGTGTGTATGTGGCCTTACTTAAAAGTAAGAGCTTGTTCTTAGCTCATATCCTTATTGATTTGTTACCTTGCAAGGGAAGGTTTTTGGGCTGCCAGGTATTATGTAGAGTTAGGGTTACATATGATGTGGTGCCTTGTGAACAAAAGGTGATATACCAAGATAAAATAAACAGTTTAATGAAAACATGGAAAGGCTATCTAAATACAGTTTAAACTATCTAAAAAGAAAATTTAAAAATGAGACCAGCACTTCTTCCCGAAGTTGCAACTGTTCAGTGTTTGAATTGCACTTATGTTATCCCCAGTATTGATTAATTTGTATCTGTTGAAGATAACGTGACTTTGAGATAGATACAGGATTTGCAACTTAAACTCAGTGTGTTCTTATTGACAGGTGAATGTTAGAAATTCAAAGTTATCAGTGTTTGGAGTTCACTGCCAATACCTGTGCGAAAATCAGCTGGGATGCAAAGTCCATGTGATCGTCTAACTTATCAACAGTGGAGAGCTTTTGTCGCTTCTGTTCTATTAAGATTTCCATTGCTCCTTTCAAATCCTTGCTGAAAACATATAAAATCCCCTTTGAGAAATATTTTCAGACTTTCAGTATCTGCTAGAATATGATCATAAACTTGGAGATTATGCCAATAAAAACTTGAGTAGTTTCAGGTCATATAATTCTAGCAAAGAGTAAGAGGAACCCTATAATAAAAAGTCAAAGACCTGTGTTAACTTTGAAGAAAAGCGTTTCCCAAGGAATCACTTTATACGGAGAGAAACCATATTCTCCTTTTAATAGCATACGTTGAAAGGGATGAATGCACATCCTATTAATAAATAGAAGTTGTTTAAGATTGGTTACTATATTTTATTAACACTTAGTGATAATATAGAATATGAAAGATAATTGTTAGAAAAAATGCAGGAATAAAACCATTGTATCGATCGTAGATTTAATCTATTAGTCTATATAGACTAATTGATGGTACAGAGCAATTTTCTCTGTATTTTGTCCTCAGGGTTTTCATTTCTTGTGCTTTTTTTGTTGCTGGGGTGAAAACTTTAGCTTTCATAAAAGTAAGTGCATTGAAAACCTCGAGCATTACAAGGTTGTTATTTGAAATAACTAATTTCTTATCCATTGGAAATATGGAATGGTTTTTCTTCCTAACTTTATCAGCGGCCTATCAGAAGTTGTGGTACTTGTGATTCTTCTTCACTTTAAAGATTTTTTTTTGCAGTAGGAATTAATACGTCCATTTTAAGGTGATTTTGAAATATAACTATTTGCTTATATATTTTCCAGTTATAAATGGCAAACAGAGGTAATATTAGAAGCATGAGATAAAGCAATGATTATTTCCATAGTATAGGAAATCTTAGGGAGAGAAGGTAAATCCTGTTTGTAAAGGAGTTATACTTCACTTTCGATACACTTTCTTCTATCTCTTAAATACCTCATGTTATATAGTCACGTCCAAACAATTTGTTATACATGTTTTGTAACAAATATTTTCTCAAACTAGATGAATGAAGTGATTGCCATTGCTTGTTTATAGCCAGTTCACTTTTGGTAGAAGATAGATTACTCTCTTTTGTGACAGTGTTATGAATTTAGGTGCGATTTTTTTTATTTCCGAAGTTTTTCTAACATACAGAACTTTGTTAACACCTTGATATAATTCTGCTTGTTGTTTGCAATATGTATTTTGGAGTTAAAAACTGATGTTCAGCATGATAATCTATTTCAGGTTAAATGGTTTCCAAATATGTATGCCTATGCTTGACTCTCCTTGACTAGTTAGCAAAAACGCAATTTTACCCCAGAGGATGACTTTTCCGTGCCTGTTTGAATGGAATCCATTATTTCAATTTGATTTAACGTTTTAAGTTGCATTAACTAATATTTTGGTGGGTAAGTTTAGACCGAATAGGCAAATCTTTAACTCATTTGCTCAGATCAGCCATTTGTAGCACCAGCTGCAAATCTTGTTCTGTTGCTGTCTTAGATCTGCAGATGAAGGGGACTTTAGCCAGCCACCTTTGCAAGTTTCATAATTAATTTATTTTCTAAAGAAAGAGAGCATAATATTAAGGTTTTCCTAGAACGAATGTACTCAAAAGATCTGTATAACTGCTGATACTTACACTGCCTCTTCATATTTCTTGCACAGCCAAGAGATCTTAAAAAAGATATCAGGCTTTAATAAAAGTGCTTGCCAAGCATCAAAGTAGTTCTGAATCTTAAGCACGATGGCACTTTCTGAAAATAGAAGTTAACAAACAGCAGTGCAAAACGTAAACTTCATTAGCCAAATAACACAATTGCTTCAGGAAAACTACTTCCTGTCTCTACTAAGTGCATAAGAATTTGATAAGCATTTTGTTTAAATATATGGTAGATAAGGATAGGAAACGCTTGTAGCACACTGCACAGGGGTGCAGAAGAAGAATTCTGTTGCAGCATCTTGAAACATGGCATTCTGCACCTCATGATAAGATTAAGACTCTCTTAAATCTTTTGAGAATGTAGAAAGAATAGAAGATCAAAAAACTGTAAGGTGTACAAGGCAGACATTTAACTAATGCATGTAATGCTGGGATTGTACTAGAGTGCATAAACGTTTCTGTAGATGTTACTATTTACTTGAGTGTGACAAGCTGAATAGGTATTTTTGATCACATAAAGTTCTTTTACAACTAGAATCATCTAACATTAAATCAATTTCACTTATTTGATAATCTAAGAGCCTGCTTGTGCTGTTTCCTGAAACTCAGTGTTTGAATGATGTAAGAGAAGTTTTTCTTGCATTTGCACTTTAGATCCATAGCAAAGCATATGAATAAAGCTGCTAGTACCATCCAAAGGGATCCCTAGAAAGAGCTTGTTAGATGTGTCGAGCATGATACGTCTCATAAGATTCAACACGTTGATGTTTCCCATTTCAGTAGTCACCTCCTCCAGCTTGTCCAGGTGATCAGTTGTTGATTCGACACAAATCGCTATCATCCGCACAAGACCAGGACCGGATAGAGCTGGAATGCATATGCAGAATGATCAAAGGACTGATGGATTTTCATACTTTTCTAATAGTTTACCTACTGAAAATAAGGTTGCCAAGGAAATGTTGCCACGTGGATTATAATCTACTTGGATTATCCATTACATCCACATGGATGTAATGAAGTCTGGCCTGGCAGTATGTTGTGTTCTAGTCAACTATGGCCACCTATAGACAATGGAGATAATGTCGTGGTGATGTTTTTACGTTTTAAGAATGTAAAAACAACAAAGTGGTCAGTTCTTCTGCTGTTTATTTTCGTGGGATCCACGAAATAAATTCATCAGGAACCATCCTGATAATAAACAATAAATCCATCAGACTCCATCAGGAACAAGTTTAGAAAGTTTCTGAGTAATTTGGGAAATCTTGCCCTAAATACTCAATTTAAATTCCTTTTCCATATAAGAATTGTTGTAGTTGCCTCATGGATATTATTTTAGCAAATATATACAGAGAAGTATTATGTGTTTGTAACTGAGCTAATTAATGTTGCAAATAGGAGAAAACTGGTCATTCCAGAAATGGTAGAAAAAAGTGTGTTTGTTTTTTTCTTGAATCAGCACAGAATTTCTTATATTTTTCAAAAATAAACTAAAGCAGGAAAGGCCTAGGTGTTAAACAGAAGCCCAGACAACGAACTAATATGGAAAACTTTAAACAGCAGGTTTTTATTTTCTTTAAGATTTTATTTTTAAGGTCTTAAATCTTTACCTTATCCACTTAACTTTCCTTATTCAGGTTCCAGAACTGCTTTCATAAACTACTGCAGCATCAACTGATGATAATTTTTTTTCAGAACTGTGAAGTTTGCAGAACAACAAAGCATTAAGTGGGGCAGTTTTTTAAGGAAAAATGTTGGCTCATTGAAAATACTAATTCTAATGATCTGCAAACAGTGAAAATTCCCAGGTGAGTCCAGAAATTACAGGTTTAAATAGTAACACTGTAATTGTTATGTAGTATTTAAGTTCTAATTCATTATGTATATTAGATAAATCTTTTTATTTCCTATTTAGTCTTGTTACTACATTAATTCCTAGTGTATTAAATTGCTAGTGTATTAAATGGATTAATAAATAGGACTATAGTGCTAAACAAAAAATCATTTTGAAACTGTAAGCATGTTTTTTTGAATTAGAACAAGAGAGAAATTTCTTTGAACTCATTTGAAACGAGGATGGAAACTGTCAGAGTCATTTGTATCAGTGCCACTTGATCTAATGTTGAATGCTAGACTTTAAAAGTAAAACACCTGAAACCATGGGAATTATTCAGACTTTAGTTTTAATCTGAAGGGGTTTAAAATCTGAAAACTATTTCAAGACCAATTTAAGTAACATACCAAGCAAAATAAGTGCAAGGGAATACATGCAGTAAAATATTTCTGAGAGATCCACTTTCAATAATGTAATTAGGAAAAGAACAAACAGTGTTTCCTATAAGGTGGGCTATATGCTTAAGTAATGCAATATATTAATGCATGCTGATTTACCTTTGGTGAAAAAGGGTCGAATTTCCTTCCAGTGTGCTGGGTTGTTATTGAATATTATCCCATTTTCATACATGCCAATGCACTGTAACCCCAGTTTACTCCCAAAGCGAGAAGCATAGTGCCAATGTTTCATTACATGGAACACACTGGAGGATCTGGAGAAGAAATGGGGTTTAAAAAAAAAAAAAAAAAAAATATATATATATATATATATATATATATATCATCATTAATACATGTGGCATTTTCTGGCAGCTATAGGGAATTTGCATCTCCTGAGGGTTGGTGTGCATTCTAAAACACTAGAGAAGTAATCCCCAGGTCAGAAAATAGAAAAATAGACTGCCATAGAAAATTACAGATTATATTATGAACTGTAGGTGAGGTCTAATACATATATTGTGTAAATGATAACCGAGTGTGACTGAAGATGATGTATTTAATAGACTTCTATTCCTTTTATGCTAACAGTGCAGTTTTCCTAACTAACTTCTAACATTTCCAGAGGTGTTAAACACTGTGTACTACCAATTTCCCGTATTCCTGGCAAATATTTTGTGAGTAAAGGTATGTCCATACATATACATATCCATACATAGAAATTTGCTGCAAATATCTTGTCCAAAAGTATGACATCTGTTACTTCAGTGTGCTGTGATGTTACTTCATTTTTTTCTTCTTGCTTGTAGGCAGGAAGTGGGCAGGTTTTAAGGAATGTGTTAATTAACATTAAGTTAAACCCTTAAGTTTTTTTAAAAGCACAGACAAATTCTGTTCATCTTGACATATTCAGTATTTGTATAAGACCTCAGAGTTCTTTGATTTTAAATAAGCTGACAGTTGGTAACAGACTTGATCATGTGTATTAAATTTTTTTAGCTGTTTACTCTCAGGTGCATTTAGAAAGAACAAATGTACATGCATCATTTCTTATGCAGTATTCTAATATTAACAAATAGAATTATTCATACATTAATCAAACATTAAATGTGGCGTAAATATTGCTAAAATAGAAATGTAGGGAAATTCAGGATTTGTACTTTTCTTTTTTTCACTTGACAAAGTGCATTTAAACACTGTGTCCGGCATTACTGTTTTAAAATATCATGTCCTTTAGAGGGAGCTAGCATTTTAGAAATGCTAATCTGATGACAACATGATCCAATTAAAGCTAAAAAAGGAAATAAAATCAGATGAGCATTAAAATTGTACAGTATGCTGCTTGCTATACCTTATTGCATACTCTTTGGACCAAATCCAGATTTGTTATTCTGGGTTCATTTATTCTTCAACCAAAAAATAAGTGGGAATTGTGCTGCTGACTTCACCAGTACCAGGATTTCACTGTAGTTTAGCTTGGACGGAGGTCAATTAATGCCGATACCAATGAACACAGAGGAAGGATTAGAGCAGCAAAGCAGAGCAGTGTGCCTGCAGCTCCTGCCAAGGGGCAGAGCGTATTCTCTTTTTGGTATACTTCCACACATCTGCTTCCTTTTCTAATAGTCTTAAAGGCATTTGGACATTAAATAACATCATCCAATAAAGCATTTTCTGATCACGAAGACAAGGCCTCAAATTATGGTAGCCATCCCAAGAATGAAAGGTTTATATGCAGTGCATATTTACAGAGGAGACTGTTAACAGAGTATTAAAGAATGATTCTGAGATAAGATCTTGTAATGTGTTGTCCATAGGCTGATGTGCCCATTGCATTATTATTTTTTTTACCAGCATTTCTAGTTAGTTGCTAGTCAATACAGAAAGTGTTAAATTACATTATATTATTATAGCATTAATATGATCAAAACATTATGTGGACATTAAGTAATTAATCTTTATAAAATGTATGTAGAGTAGGACAGTAAATTTTTCTATCACGATTGCCTCCTTTTACAGAGGTAAAAACAGGGCTGAAGCCAACTTGCTGAAATCCTCATGGCGTATCCTATTCCATTGCATTTCATATGTTCTTTTGTATAATATAACTAAATATGGATTGATTTGCTAAATACAAATATTTAGCCTTATTAATTGCAATGCAGTTACTTGCATTCTGTAATACTGCATTTGCTTAACCACCTTACTGAACCACAGCCACAATCTTCAGGCATTACTCTTACTTTAAGGAGAACCTAAATAAGAACAAAAGAAAATAAAAACTGGATTAATCCTGCATTGCAGTCAATCAGTATAGGTTCCTTTATAGTGTGTAATCCTAATATTATATGGAATAGAGAAACAGACATTAAATATTTTTGAAGGGGAGGGGTGATTGAGACTGCAATGCTTGATTTTTCAGTTCCACTAACAAAATGAGAGAATACATATGGACTTAAATTTGACTCATTATAAAAGATTAGAAAAAGATCTGTGAGTAGCAGAAAATTTTTAGAGGATTATTGAAAATAATGTTAATTCTACTTTAGAAAGTATAGTAAAAAGGCTATAAAAATGTGAGAAAACTCATGTTATTAAAGAAAGATATATTTACTTGCTAATTATAAATGTTTCTTCACCGCTGATCCAAACTCTCACAAATTCTCCATATGTCTTATTGTAATAGTTGCAGGCATTACCTACTCCCATCCAAAGAAATCTGCCATGTGAGAGGAGGGGGCCGATGCCCATACAGTATCCAGGCCCTAGAAAATAGGATAACAAAATTATGGTCTAAGCAGTGCACCATGATGAGAATATGTCTCTGTGCATCACCGTTGGCGAAGAATTTTTTTTTTTTTTTTTTTTATGTTACAGTCAAGGTCTGCGTTGGACATTTTACATAAAATTGCCTGGTCTGCCTTGGAAAAAAATTGCATCTACGTTGTTCAAGCCTCATATCCATGGAAGCCTAAAGTCTATTCAGTGTGCACGCCACACATACTATGTTCAGTATTTCTTTTGGGGAAAATATTAATAGCTGCTGTCAGATTGCTCGGTTTTGAAGGAGTAATGGGTAGATATCAAAAAGAAGAAAAAAATGACATAGTTTATTCCTTTCTGACTAACAAATCCTTTGAGCAATCTTGGCTGAATTCGTGCTTGACTGCTGTAGTAATATCAATAAAAGTCAATATCCTTTTGATGCAAGTAAATTAATTGCATTTCATAGAATCCTTAAGGAAGGGACCTCTAGGGATCATCTAGACCAATGCCAAAATTAATTAATGATAATTGACAGAATGAGAAAATGGATATTTAAAGGAAAATGCATTTTAGTCCTGTGAATTTCTGAAAATAGCATGCTAAAGTAGGAGTTAAGAATGGAATAATATGCATTTACTCAAAGTTCTCAGCTGCTTCTGCTATGTCTAAACGTCAAATTTCCCTCTTACAAGAAGGAGGAAAATGGAAAGATATATGTAAAACGGACATATATCTCCATTAAATAAAGTGGCTACTGAATATTGTTCAAAAGATTTGCAAGCTGCTCAAGATTGTAGCCTTTCCTACTAAGAATCAGAAGAGCTCAGGCTTGTTTAAATACCCGTAGAATTAGGGTAAATTAATTTAGTTCTCTCTTATTGAACCTATCAGACATTCAGATAGATGGCACAACCTCTATGACTGCTTTTTCTCCTATAACTTCAAAAGGATTAGCGCATATTGAAGGATGCTTGGAAATGATCTTCTTTTATGTTAATTTTACTCATGTGCCACTGCACTGGGTTAAAATCACTGGCTAGGATTATCTCTGACTTGCACCATTTCATGGTGTATGTACTGTTCTCGTTTATGGAGTAGTTCAGGACATTGCATCTGTTGGAGAATAGGCTGAATCTGTAATGCCTACCATAACTCCCCAAAAATATTACAGCAGTGCCCCTCTGAATGGGAAACCATTTGATGTTTTCCTGTGGTAGAGCATCTTCAGTACCAAACACAGGGAGAAAAATTGATAAACTGATAAAATCCAAATAATTTCCCAGATATTACTCTTTGTCGTCAGTCAAGACGGTTTGAAAAGGATTAAATGTACAACATGTAAAAAGTAGAAGTCCAAAATGCATATGAAAATATGAATTAGACTTAGTTAAAATATAATATCTTTTCTAGCATATACACAACAAAGCAAAAAAAAAAAATTAAATGTCTCTTTTCGACAGTCAAGCTACCTTTATTATGGAAGGCCTGAGTTCAAATATAACATGTTAGATTTTTGTTTTTCCAGTTGTATTTTTAAAAACCCATGTTATTTAAATTGTTTTGCTAAATTTCTCTGACATGCAATTATTTTTCAGCATTCCCTCCTCACATAAATTTAAGAAACAAGAGAAATGCTTTAACAGCTTCTGGAGGATACATAGCTAAGGTTAGTTTACCTGGTATTGATGATGTTTCTTCATGATTCCATATTAGAAAGAGGAAGCACATGAGGAGGAGTATGGGCACTGTGGCCACTGGCATCACATCTGGTACCAGGCTGGTGAGGTACTGCATTACATTCAGCGTTTCCAATACCATCTTTTCCAAGAGGTTCTGCTTTCCTTTGTAGAGCTAAAGGTGGAAAGAGGCTGAGTTTTCTGAACTCCAAGATATATTAAGCCTCTGTGGGTACCTCACAATCCCCTTGCAGGTCCTGTAAAATTAACTCTTGTAGTAGCTTTATTTTATAATGAGACTGGTTGCTTGAACTGTTTGCCAGGACAACCTACATCACAAGTCAAAACAGACATGCAGCAGACATTCTTACTTGGAAATTACAAAGCTTTGATGACCTTGGTATTGAAGCTAAGTTTTGGATACTTTAGCTAACAGACCTTTTATCTCTGATATTGCCTTGGCTGGCCAATACTAAGGCTTACTCCTTGCAAATTTCCAACCAAAACACCAGAAATTAAACTTTCAGCACACGTGGAAGCACTTGCAAGCTTTCATCTCTGTTACTTACCTTTATACTTCCTATAGGCCTATAGCGTTTGTTAAAATCTTTGAGTTTTCAAAATAACTGCTTTGCACTTCTCAGGAAGGAAAAGTACTGTATATATACAGCTGAAGCAGTGTTCTAGCTGCTTTGTTTTATTCTATTTGTTTTTCTCAATAATCAGCTTTTGAGTGAAGTGTAATGCATTTCTGTATGTTTCTTCTACTAAATGTCTGGAAAAAACAGTGTTTATTGGAACATAGGAGATGACGGACTGCCTGCTGCCGTATTTCCCTTCAGGCAGCAACCAGTACTTGACAAAGGAAAGGAAAAACAAACAAATGGACAGGCCTGTCACGTCTAGGGGAGTAGAAGGATTCCTTCAAAGATGTTTTGTGGTTCAAAACCTTTCAGGTACAAGTATTGCTCCATGATTTTGGGTCATTACTGTGAAATGCTTCCAGGGCTTTTGTGATTCAAAATGATATTGGTATAATATGCCAGAAAACTCTTTAGAAATACATGTGATATTCCAGTAGGTAGCAGTAGGCATCTTGCATTACATGTTTGGATAATCTCATATCTTTTACAGGTGCAGCTTTTGTCGTGTCTTGTATGTTCTGAAGGTTGTTGTTTAGTTGAGAGGCATTTTTGACCATCTAATGTTTTTAGTAAAACTAATGCAGTACTGTACACTAAAGATAACATTTCAAGTAAAAATCCTAGCCTTACATTACCCTGAATGTTATTTATTACCATAACAAAAGCGTTCCCTTAGTTTTAAACCTTTTCTCTCACTTTGAGTTTATGGTGTTATGGAAAGAGATAACTACTTTTAGGGCATGCAGTTTCACTTTCTTATTCACTTTCTCATTCTCTTTCTTATTTCATTTTGAATCTGATAAACTTAATCTCTGGAGTCCAGTGGGAGTTATGGCACACTCAGGCACTCTGTTAGTTGGGGTTAGTTTGTTTTCCCTCTTCAAGAGACTCAGGTGCTTCAGTCTGAGATTTTTTTGATTCGGATCAACACTTACTTGCTTGTGTGGCAGGTGAAGGGAGAAAAGCTTTTAAAATCAAATAGTGGAAAGAGACCTATTACAAGGAAATGCTTTTGGAACACTAAGTAGGTAGAAACACACAGTATCTGCCAGCAGAGGGCATGCAGTTGTTGTGCTATTAAATTTGAAGGTAAGGTGCTGCGAGAAAATTGTCTTAAGTCCTTGCAAAAGGATGATGAGTTATGACAATATCCACAGAAAACAAAGACTTATCTACCTGTCCAGCTGACAAGTGTATCAGTGCCTGTCCTTTCACAGATAGCTTTGTATCTAATGTTTGTCTTAATAAAAGAGCAAGAAAGTTCTGCATCATAGTTCTGATTATTTTTATAAGGAGCTCCTAAGACTGAAAGAAAACTGTTGGAGAATCATTTCTGACTGTTGGAATTCTTTCCTCGCTTGTTTCATCTGTAGCCAGGGACATGGGGGTAGTATCTGCTTCTCCTAAAACGTTTGTGCCCTGTTAGAAGCACCTGAAGCTGAATCTCAGTTACAAATTAATCTCTGTATTACTAGCATCTGAAGCAGATGACTTAGACTTAGCAGTATTTTCTGGATGCAATAGGAGTGTAACTGGCAGATTTCAAACACAATTTATTAGCCATCTGATACTATGTTATTCTCCTGATTTTTTTTAATTATAGTAACAGTATCTTATTGCTTTTTCACTTGTGGAAATCATCCACAATTTTATGGAAATCATCCATAAAATCATCCTTTAGGAGATGCTCTGTATGTCATCTGTTTTACTAAAAATGGCTGAGAATCTGTGTCTTCCTGAGTTTCATTTCCAGTCAGAATATGAAATGCAGCCTTTGAAAGCTATTCATTTATATTACTGTGCTTTTAAGAACACTTTCATAGGTCTGAATTCTACTTCTCATTCCAAGCACCACAAAATAAAGTTAATTATGGTAAAATCTGCAGATTAGGGAATAAATACCCTGCTTATAGCGACCCTTTTCAATGCTTCCGAAAGTTCCAGTCAGCAGGCTAAAATCTGTGCAGTTATAGGTCTGTCACATCTAATGAATTTCTATGGAAATTTATTCTAGAAATCAGCCTGACAATCTGAAGGGGTTCTTGACAAGTGAGGGAAGAGGTAGGAGCCTGGCATGTTGCCATCTGAGGGTGAGTGAGACAAATGCAGAACATATCAGCTATTGTGGTAGTGTAATAATACACGTTTACCGTGAGATAATAATATTTACATTTGACATCTGCTATTTTTTGCTGTTGTAGTTTTAATCTTAGTGAGCCTTCTTATAGCAGTGTTGTCTTGTTTCTCAGGGGAATAATATTGCTATAGCATATTTTTCTGAACATCTTTAACTCTGTCAGTGGTCTTCACCATTACTTCTAAAACACTTCTACACAGTTGGTTATATACTAACAGTGGTTGACTTTTCTTCTCTGCCTCAGTGACTGCATAAGTTGCTTTTATCACCCCTCCTACTCAAAGTACTGTAAGTTGTGCAAAGTGCAGAGATGTTTTAACTGCAATGTGTTCATGTTTGTGCTGTTTGTAATTCCTGTTATTTGGAGTCTGTTTGATCAATAAGCTTTCTGGGCACTAGGAGCTAATGATAAAATGTGGCTGGGACTTACCTGGTTAATGCAGGTTGATCCTATCAATGAGCAAGTATGTTAAAAATATCTTCTGTGAGTATAGGAGTTTAATTGATGATTATTTCTGCATGTTTGAATAACTACAGTGAAGATTACACCTCCTTTCTGTGCCTTGACAGGATGGTTGTGACCTTCATTGCATTGAACTTAAATGTTTTTTTATCTTTTATTCCTTGTCAGTTACTGGGATATGTTTTGGGTTAAAACAGGAGCTGTCACAATTCAAATGGGGTTCACATACATCCATATTTAGATTTCACAGAGAAGGCAATTTGAAATCAGCATAGTGAGCTTGGAGCTGTAACTTCTGCAAGATGATAGTAAAATGAATAACGTCCTGGCTGCTGCTCTTGTGATTTATCCAGGTGATTTTTTTTCTGGTACACAGGAGCAGTAAGACCTTCCAAATAAGTTAATGGATTATTTTAGTGAAGTCTTTTTTTTCCATGCAATCAACACTTGAGTTTGTCCTTCAAGACCTATTCTAACTTAGGTTAGTACTTGGTTCACCCCATTGTGTATTTGCTTTGTGGTAAATCAAATTTTTATGCACATTTAGAACAATATGAGACTAATAAATAAGAAGGATAATGAAAGATAACTGCATTTTATCATAGTAAGCCTTAGACTCCAAGGACATCTTTTTCATAGATTTCTGAATATTACTGTGATCTAACAGAATTGGAAATGGCAATCCTTTTCAAAAAGATATTTAATGAGAAGCTGGTAAGCTTCAGGCTTAAGTCTTTTGAATGTTATTTTGCTTAGATAACTCAGACTACCTAATAATAAGAAAAATAATCCCATGTTGTAGTTCTGTGTAGAATCTAAGAGTCTAAGGAGTTTTAAGAATACATGTAATGCCATAAAGAATGGCTCAGCTACTCAATTAGCACAGGATTTGCAACAATTCTAAAAGCACAAGGCTGCTAAAGATCTGACCTTGCTAACATGTAACCAGGTGTTGACCAAGATGATAAACTATTGCTGAAAATACTAAATGAACTTGGAGCTTAGTGAGCTTGATCTTTCAAAATAAAACCTGTGTAATATGCTGTCAAACTGGGGCTGGCCAACGTAGCCCTCTGAAAGTGTTCATCCAAATGTATTCCAGAAATAGGCAGCGATGGCTAAATTGGTCTTTGGAGGGTGAATGCCTACAACTTGAAAAATCCCTTCCTATTAGTGTGTTGAACATCCAAATTAATTAGCCAGTTCTAAAAAGTGTGATTACCTCTAGTGAGCGAGATCTGAATTGGTGACCTGCCCTGTGTAATTAAAAGCTCAAGAATTATCTCTTTCCCTCTCTAGCCAGTGTCTAGACTACTGAAAATATATGTGCTATTCGAGCCTATGTGACTGCACAATGAGGATTTCTGCTTTTTGAGCAATCCATAATTATGGTAACTGTGATTTTCTTTCAGAAGATTAATGATCTAAAATTAGAATTTGGACCTTGTCCTCTTCTGAGGTTTTAATTGCACTCTGAATGATCTGGAAAAATTAACATGTCAGTTTTATTACCTTTCCAAAAAGGTCTCGTTGCTTAGGAACTATCATAATGTTCGAGACAAGGACTATCCATAGTAGATGGTAAAACAAGTTTCATTTGAAACATACACCTCCTGAGGCAGAATGAGTATATCAGTGCATGCAAACCATCAAGGAGAGTTATGGAGATATTCTGCAGTATTGGTAGATATATTTTACTGCCCCTACTTTTGCAGTATTGGTAAGGGTATATTTTACTGCGCCTCTATCCAAACCTTTCTTTAGAACAACATGAACTCCATTCTCCAATTATACTCAAAACTAATTAGAACATGAGTTGTGGCTAGCTGAAATCTCTCTCTCTGTCTGTCTGTCTGTCTGTCTGTCTCTCTCTCTCTCTCTCTCTCTCTCTCTCACTCTTTCAATCATATTTTTGTCACACAACACCCACC
>JAVCKT010017968.1:0-13428 GCA_032273925.1 Rhynchotus rufescens
GGAGCCAGGTGCTAGGTCCTTAACACAGCCCCTCTACCACAGTTTCCGTGACACATACATATATATACATGCATGCTCAGTAATAATGCCACATAAGTAATCCTTGTGTACAGAAGGGACATATATACATATGTATGACCCTCTCACACACATATATGCAAGTTCTATACATTTACAATAAAAGCCAGGTTTTCTGTTAAAAGATTTATTTCTTCTCAGCTTTGATAGCACAGAAGCCGTAGAGAAGTTCAATTAAAGGAAATGAGCAAAGTTTAAAGTGCTCCCTGGAAGCTTTTTGTTCTTTTTCCCACTGTTTTGGCAACTCTATTAGTACAAAACACTTCAAAGTCACATTTTGGATGCTCAGCTCATGCTCCTCCGTAGCTGTTTTGAAGGGATCATTATAAGCAGTGTTTTAGTTTCTTCGTTTTCTCAGTCGGGTTTCCTAACACTTCAAGGGGAAAAAAATACAAACACGGAGGAAAAAAATAAAAATGCTTAAATGTTAATAAGGGAGATGTGCAAAAACATTCTACATTTGCGGGCGATGTTTTATACTCCTCAGAAAGGGGCAAAAAAAGCCAAGTCCAAGTTAGTTTTATTATTAAGAAAACACAAGTTTTTGGCTAGCTCTTCTCTTACACATAAGCATTTTTTTCATGTCTGCTGGAGAGCTCTTTGCAAATTATAAGAAGTTCTAGCGGCCTGGAGAATATACTTGATGGCTTTTCCTGCACCACCCCTAATTAGAAAATAACCCCCAGTTTCTTCCATGCAAACCAACCTCGACCAGGGACGCATTTTTGGTGACTAGTTGCCCCATTCAGTCCAGCCACTGTCTTCTAAAATGTGTTTTCACGAAGGAAAATTTGGGGAAAACAACCACAGGAGAACGGGCTGATGGAAGGAGGGGAGTTAAGTGATTATTTTAAAATACACCTAATAATCCCCTGCAAAGTTTATTATTTCCTCCATACATTAGCTTACTAACAGATAACTCTGAGATCAGCAATGCCCGGAGAAGCTCTTCCTTTGAAAAGAAGAAAGAGGCTATAAAAAGCTGAAAGTAAATTTAAAAAATCACAACACTGAGCCATTCAGACACATTTTCCAGAAACATGGAAATCTAAATAGCACAGATGGCTGTCCATGTTGCTTATTGCTCAGGAAATTGAGGTTAATTGATTGAAAGAAAATACAGCTTTTAAAATTATCCTCACTTAGGTAAGCTTTCCTAAAAGAATACTTCACATTTGCAAATTCTTGCATATAATTCAATATTCCATTTAATTTGACTTCAAGCACACTTCACATTTCAGCTGAAGTATCTGTTTAAACCTTGAGACAATAAGATGGACTTAAGTGTATACTTAAGCACTTTCTTCAGATAGAATTTATGCCACAGATTATGCCTTAGATTACTACACTGAAATAAGCCCCCAATTCCAGAGCATTATCATTTATTCCATCTATTTTCCTGCTCCATTTAACCAGGCTGGGGGGATAGTCCCTCTGGTAATTTCAGCTTCTGTCGTAGATGGATGAGAAGCAGAAAACAAACTGTTCTATTTGAACAACTATACATTCAAACTATATGAAGTATAGGAACTATATATATATTTATAAAAGAACTATATGTTCAAATGACTATACCTTGGGAAAATCAGGATTGAGATCCAAAAGCTTCTCATCCAAGAGAGATATGAGAATTTTTTCTCCCCTTGCAACGTCCGCATCAGTTCCAGCAATTCCGTAAATACTTTTGCGTTCTGAGACTTCCTTTCCTTGTTTTCCTTGGATCTCCCTGTACTGCAACCCTGAGGCTAGGCTGTTTTTCCCCTTCACCTGTTTGCCTGATTCCCTTTCTGCCCATAGCTTTTATCCATGATACCCCTGGGGATGTCTTGCTGCTTTGGTTTTAAGAGGACTAAATTTGGTTTTAAGAGGACAAATTCAGTCCTCCTGAGTCACTCCTCCTCTTGGCTTGCTGAGTCAGAAAAGCAGGAGAGATGATAAGTTTAACTGAGAGATTCTGCACCTGCACTATTCCACAGGTTGCACTTCTGAAACCCCGAGGCATAAACAGATGTGGTTTTTATAATTTTATGGGAAAAAAAAAATAAATTTGAACCAAAAAAAAAAAAAAGATTTTGAACCTGATTTCTGAATCTATTTAAATGTACATTCTTTGGTTGCCAGTTTTTTTAAAGGCTTACTTCAATTCTACTTTGTTCAAGTACTTTCAACCTAGTGCAATGTGTTGGACAGAAAAGTGAACACAAATATGGGAGAACTCCATTAGAACCATGGTGTTCTGTCTTTAATAAAGAAAGTGCATACAACAGCTTTAATTTCCCTCATTTCACTCAAGCCAAATTAATTTATGCTAACAGCATGGAGAATTGTTTTCATTTAAGGCTTGTTGCTGGAAAAGCATATTCATTTTTCCCCCAAAGAAGCTTTTTCACCCCTAACAAGCCAGTTAATCTAGAAAAAAATCTGCAGCTTGTCAGCTTGACATTGTTTAATTTGCAACAAATTGTAAACAGAATATAGAAAATGGAAACTCTAATAGAGACAGGCAGGGACAAACTGTATTTTTTTTGTCGCTAGGAAAATCTATGTGGCAAAAAATGAATCCTATACATTTGCATTCCTCCCTGTGACATAATGTTAAGTTTAATTACATATGAGTGTAGCACCCCATTAGAAGGTATGCACCTAAAAATAAATAAGTGCTGGTTTAGTTAATTGCCGTCAAATTCTAGTCAATGAAAGAATATTCTGTGCTCATTCATAGATGCTGCCAATTTACACACTTCAGAAAGCATATAACATTCTCATTTGCTTAAATGTCAAATGACAGAACTATCCTCATAAATACCATTTAAAATCAAGAAATATTCAGACACCCTCCGAATGCAATTCAACAATTTTTGAATAAGAACGCCTAAGTCAATATGTAAAAGGAAAACATCATCTGGTTTAAATTTTCACTGAGGACTTGGTCCTACTTTTCATGCTAATAGACTTACCCATTTTAGTCTTATTCACCATAACATTCATTACAGCACCCAGGCCTTCCACCCACTCTGTATCAAATGCCTTGTTAACCAAGGCTGCTCACAAGCAAGCTGGATACCTGAATTCCCTGGGGTGAGCAGTTTGCTGCATGATGAGCACTCCTCTTTATCCTGAAGTCTTTTAGTATTTCCATGTGTTTTAAGCATCAGCTTTCCTTGCTTGGGGTTGCTTTGATGCGCATGTAATCTGCATGAGAAGGAGGTGAATACAACACTTGAGGACATGGAAAGACTTTTGAAAAAAAAGATTTTAAATATAAAATGATTTTACCAAAATGATTTTACTAAAGCTGTTACTGATTATGAATACAAATAAACCAGAACAAATCTCCAGAGAAACTACATGTAGAAGTTGTACCTTTTAATATTAAATTATTTCTATACCACGTTTCAAGGTAAAGCTTTTGATAAATACGAGGATTCTGAGCTGCACTTAGCCATAAGATGATGCCATAAGATCACGCCATAAGATCATCCCAGAGAGAGCATGTTCGGCCACCTGCAGCCCGCAGCATTCGAAGGAGATCTTTGAGCGCATCCAACTGCGATCCTGAGGCCTAGGAGGTGTTTAAAGGGGTGAGACAGACACATTCAACAGCACATGTTCCATTGCTGGGAGCCTGTTAGCATTCCTCCTGCTCATACCCTGTGTATTCCTTGGGAATCGGGCACGCGAAAGCTGGTGCTACAGCTGGACATCTATTGGGTCATACTTTTGCGCCGCTTTTTTCCTTCTTTTGCCCGTGCTTCCTCTTCATTTACCTTCACTAAATGGCTGTGGTGACACTGACCTGCTAATATGCCATCTCAGCTGCTTGGGATGGCTGTAAACTACCTGCAAACCATAAACTGCTCTATCATTACTATTTTTCTTTCCTACTTGGCCATTGTGCCTAATATAGTGTCTACATTTCACCTGGCAATGTCTTCACTATAGAAAAAAACACGTTTATGGCAAACAAACAACCAAAAAAATACAGCTAATTTGGACAGCATAACAGTATCTGACATTACTTGCTACGGTTCCAGTTCTTCAAGCAAATGCCTAAATGTAAGCATGCTGAATCAGGCAATGATTCAGCACATGGTTAAGCCAAGCTCAAATAGCGTTGATGATTCCCTGCTTATAATTGGGTTCGTTAAGGATAAAGCAAAACAGGAGTAATAGGCAAGAGAAAAAAGGTACTGAGAGAAGGCGAGCTGAAAGAGAAGTTATGAACAAACTAACAGTGAAAAGTGAAGAAAAAGGCGAATCTTGTATCGATGCACGGAAACATGTAAGCCCCGAACATGAGGAAGGGAGCAGAGAAACAGGCCAAGAGAAAGGCGAAGCATCTCAGAGAGGTGGGCCACAAAGGATCAAGGTCAAAGACGGGAAAAACAACTCAGGGCGGCATCAAAACCAAACAGGGCTTTAGTAATTAGAGCCAGTCTTTATTTAATCCAGCCAATTATCTAAAATGTGCTTGAAGTGCCCTTGACTTTACTGAGTTGTGTTCTCCAAATTCTACGCGGATCATTCTCAAAAGTCAAGTGGGCACTGAGGGCGTTGCAGGAAAGGAGTCACGTTTCTGGAGCTCATGGAGAGGGGAGCAAAGCGCCAAAATGATCCGCGCTGCCAAGCTCAGCCGAGCGCCCATGGGCGGCTCCGCGTCCCAGGGGATGCCACGGCCAGGGCTTCATCCACCCGCGACTCCTTGTCCCCACTGAATTTGTGCTCACTGAATGATTTCTGATAAGAGAAAAATGGCAATTTTGAAAATGATGCAATAAGAGTCTATTTCTGTGTGAATCTTTCCGTCCTTTGGCTTTGTTACAGATATCTGAATTCAAACTAATTTTCTGAGGAGGAAGCTTGGTGTCACAGAGATCAGCTTTAATTTCTGTTGTTTTCCTTTAAAGGAAGAAAAATGCCAATTTCTGGCTGATGTGAATTGCTTCTGAGCAAGTTACATGCTTAAATGTCATTAATTCACCTAATCCCACCTGGCGCAGACCGCTACAGCCATAACTGGAACGCAATCTCTGGGCCTTAGCAGGGACTTTATTGCCAATCCAACCCAGAGCAGTCCTAGCTCCCTAAAGAAAAGACAAAATAACTCACAGTTGATCCTGCCAGCCTGCAGCGACGGGGAAAGAAATCCTTACTGAATGAGAGGATGTTCGAGAGTGCCGGGAGCGCCCTGGGAGGCACAAACCAATGTGGAATAAGAGCGGGATGCTCCCAGCTGTGGAGGCTCCTGTGTGGAGGCTGCCGGACTCCGCCTCTCTCGGAGACACTGTGGGACTGAGTGTCTGAGGTGTTAATATAAGGTTAGGGTTGGGGCTTATTGCTGGGGGATGGGTTAGGCTAGAGTTTAAGGTTAGGGTTAGGGTTTAGGGTTAGGGCTTAGGGTTAGGGCAGTTTTAGGGTACAGTGCTAGGGCTGAAGGACATTTTTAGGGTTAGGGATAGAGTAGAGTTTCGGTTAGGGTTAGGGTTACAGTTTAGGGTTAGAGTTTGTGTTAAGGTTAGGGTAGAATTAGGGTTACGGTTTAGGGTTAGGATAAGATTTAGAGTTATGGTTGGGGCTTTGGGTTAGAGTTAAGTGTTAGCATTAGGGTTACAGATAGACTAGAGTTAGGTTTAGAGTTAGTCTTGGGTTTAAAGTAGGGTAAGAATTAGGTGTTAGGGTTTAGGATTAGTGTACTGCTAGGGTTCACTTTTAGCATTAGATTTAGAGCATAGCAAAGTGAAGCTCTGCCTTGTTGTTCCCCTTCCCTCCTTCCCTTGCTCCTTGTGGGGCCTCCTGAGAAGAGCCTGAAATGACAATTTTACAAGTTTACTGCAAAACTATGAGTAACAATTTAATTCCAATAATTAAGGGTTTGTTTTTCATATGGTTTATACCAGTGTGCCCTGTCCTAGCTATGCGGCTTCTCTAACACGTCACTTACTTTTCTTCCTGTGGACAGCAGCAGTGAGTCCTTCGTTGAGCTCTCCCCGCACAGCGCAGTGAGTGACTGGGTGATGACACAGCAGCCCGACGGCAGCAACCAGGTCCAAGGGCACACGGAACACTGCGGTCAAAGCTCATTTCCAGGAAGCAGGAGCTGGACCAGGGCTGGATGTATTTCACTGCAGGGTGAATTCCTTCCATTCAGAGCTGTAGTTTGACAAAAAGAGCAGTCATTGAAGAGCTCCCAGTTGCATCCATAACAGTTGCAATAATAGCTGAATGTCACCCCCATGCTGTGACCCTCACATGGGCCTCTGGGGGATGCAGGACACGGATGAGGTCTGGAAGTTATGAGAGGTATGAGAAAAATTATGAAATTATGAGAGGTGCCACCCCGAAGTGCTGGAGTCAGCAAGGGCTGCAGGCGCCCTGCAAACACGGGCAAGCCTGGCTGCCTGCACCACCGAAAGCAGCACAAAGCAGCTCTGAAGAAAACATCGAACGGGAACTAAGGCTCGGATCTCCTCTAAGGGTGGAGAAGAGAAAGGTTTGTTGCGAAAAGCTTTTCCACCCTGTTAAAAATATCAATACCGCATGCTGGGCCGGCACTCTCCAAGAAGTAACTATTGATTTCCCTCTTTCTTTCCCTACGAGCGGCAGACACCGCAATTCCTCGCTCTGCCTCCCTCCGTGGTTTCAAGGCTGGCAGTGTCTGTTGTGGGGGATTTCTGTTGTTTCCTTATCCTCTTGTTTTCTGTCCCTGAGCCACACAGCACCTCTCTCTTTACAACATTTATGGGCTTTATGTGTCTCCCTGTGTGTGTCCACATGTGAATTAATGCAGCGCTCCCTCTGTCGGCTCTCGTGTCGGGCCTGATTCATCTAATTTTAGTGTAACTATCAGGAATGCTGTAACAATTTCCTGGGAACACATGGTGCTAGTGATGATAAAAGATTCCTGTTTAAAAAATACTTGCTTCTCTGCACTATAAGATATATGTTTGTTGTATAATAGTGAGCCACGGACTTTGTATTACACTCAGTTCAAATAATATAAACAAGGACCTTACCTTCTGCACGGCAGAAACCATAATTTCAGCACTTATTTGGCAAATGCGAGTGGCACAAGTGAGACAATGGCAGGGAAATATACAGGTGACTGCGTCTTAAATGTTCCAAGCGCCTGAAATGATCTTAAATAATGACACTAAGTGTAACTTGGGGTGAAATGCACAGGATAACAGCCAAATATTCACTTTCTTTATGATAGAATACCCACCTTCTTTCAATATTAGCTGTCATGAAAACTTCCAAAATAGATATTTATTTTTGCGAAGGTCACCCAGGTGGGGGTTAAATTCATTTCATTTTCTTGACAACAGATGTGGGCTTGTTATGTCCATGTTATGTCCATGGCACAGGTCTATTTTAACATCTTTCCTAGTGCTTTTCTTGGAAATATGCGGAGGACGAGGCGGGCAGGACCTTGCAGAAGAGGGAATCTGCTGCAGTACCACACTGAGATGCAGGCAAATGCAGCAATTAAACGGGGTGTCAGGCATGTGCGCTGAGGATAAACAAATACACACAACTAATTAGTGCCAATTTGTCTGGGAATCGGTGAATAACAAGAGCTATGAATTATGAGACAGCTATTAGTGTTGCCAAATTTCTCCAGTCCATCTTTCCAGCGGGGAAAGTTTGTAAGAACTTTGAGCCACAGGAGGGTTTTATTCATTAAATTCTTTGAGAATGGGAAGATTAAAGAATTCTAGGAAGGTCTCTTAATATGATAAACATGTTAATGGCAAGTTAAATGAGACCAAAGAGCAATGCAAAAAACATGATTTTGACTCAATTTTTCTGATATTCTACCACTTTAAAAATCTTGTGCTTTTTCACTGCAGTATTATTCTGACTTCTGACTTTCAAGCACAAAAAAGTGTCTTGTAGGAAAAAGACTGGTTCTGTGTAAGAAAATAAAACAGTCTCCAAGCAATAGTACTTTTTATTTATTTAAGTATTTAAATTTGACTGGCAAACTCTAGATTTCCTTTTAAGTAAGCAATTTAAGTAAGCACTGCTTTATTTAAACCCTCCATAGCTTTAATTTAGTTTTTAAAATAAAACTACCACCAAAAAAACATTGGAATTCATTGATCAATCTGAATGAAATGTTCTAATGTGACACTCTAAAAAAAAAATAAATAAAAAGGAGATATGATAAGAAACTGTAAAAACTTGCATGAGTAACTGCAATCATTTCCTCTTGGCAAAGGCTGGGAGAGCTGCCAAGAAAACTCTTGCCTCTGACAAAGGTTCCTATGCACCACAGTAATAGAAAGAGTAAATACATAAATATTAGTGCCAACAAAATACGAGAACGTATTTATGGTGAGGGAAAAGGTGGTTGTTGAAACTTGATTTTCCTCCATCATCACTAGGCTCTCCAATGAATACTAAATGTGCTGTAGCATTTTATGAGGGGATGCACTTGTTTTTTGAGTAGTGGAGGGAGCATAAGCCTGATGGAGGAGGATCAACAGGCTGCAAAAAAGAATTGGCTCCAAAATATGGCATTTTCATCCCAAACAAGGTACAATAAAGGGTTTGCTAAACTAAAGAGCACGAAACGACACCTCAGAGCTGAGAGAAGCTTCCAAGGAAACTGCCTCCTGAGCGACCTGAGTGATTCTGAAGTAAATTTGTGCTCGGGACCAGCAAGGGCAGCAGTTGGATATAGTCCTGAAAGAGTGTTTGGATCCATAAGGGTGTGGATGGGGCGGGAGCCTCCGGGTGCACCAGCGCCTCGGAAGGGGCGGGGATCGAGGCCGAACGCGGCCACCCCTCCGGCGCCTCCTTCGGCAGCTCCCTGTCCCTGCAGGACGTCCTCACCTTGCTTCCCTGCAGTCACTGAGGCCTTGGATGCCATAAACTTCCCTGACACACCATTAACACGAGGAAATAGTCTAAATAACTGATCTCTCCAGAGGAACACGAGAAGTCACCATAACGCAGCGCACGTGAACAAGTCCATGAACCAGAAACATTCATACCTCCCTTGTTTCACTATTTTTTTGTACCTCCAGCTATATAAATATATTTCAAAATAACATTGCTTTCCTTGTGGTATCTTTTTGGCTATTTTTCTTATATTTGTTACGATATGATAGACCTTTAATAAGAGAGAAACAGCTTTCTGTCAGAGAAACAGTTACCCAAAGAAGTTTACCAGATAACTATGGAATTATATTTCCAGTTATGGAGGGAAATAGAAAACTATATTCTTCATGTAGCCCATGCTAATGGCAAGATTGCTATTTTTTCACAGGGAAAGAGCATGAATGCACCAGTGGGGTGAATTTATGCAGTTGAACAGGGGGAAAATGGGGCCGTGGAAACTCTTCAACCTCGATGCAGGAAGCAAATTCCTGTGCATGCTGGCCTGGAGACAAGGTCTGGGTCCAACACCTGGAGCTTCTCGGCTTCTCTTAGGCCCGCCGTTATCAGGTCTCTCCCAAGAGCCACATGGATTTCCACGGCGCTTTGTTCTCCGGTCAATGCTTTGCACAGATCAGCTTTTATAAAAACAGCCAAGGGGAAAACAGAGAGATTTGAGGCAAAGCAAAGATCTGACAGAGCCCTGGGTGGCTCGGGAGGCACTGAAGGCTCCGAGGAATCCGGCCTGGAGGAGGGAAAATGCAGCAACTGTGGAAGAAACCGCCCCAAGAAACTGCAAGAGCAGCCTAGTCGCTCAGCATGGGGCAGCCCTTTGACATGGGCAGCCCTGCAGACACGGAGGCGGGTGGGAGCAGACACTGGTGCCGTGACGGGTGCACGCAGCGGGTGTGAGAACTGCAGCGCCGCGGCCGCCTGAGCGTCTGCTCCTCGGCCCTGTAGCGACGTGCAGGGCCGGGCTAGCACCGCGCGCTGGGCCGGGCCTGCCTGACACGCGGCCGCTCCTCCTCACTCCGTGCATAGCGGCTGCCAAAGGCACAGGATCCGTGAAGCCCTTGCTTCCCATCGGCTCCCTCAGGGATGCTTGTCGAAAGGGAAACAAAAGTAAGGGAAAAAGGAAAACTAGGAATTTCTGGGCTGAATTTGAAGCCCAGCCTAGATGAGCTCCTGTCCCTTGACTGCTAAGCTTGTGGAACATGTTTTGGCATGAGCCAAACATGATCGGTGAGATCATGAAACAGGGAGCCAGACCTTGTCCAACATGAATTTGGGGAGGTCCATTAGACCCCTGTTGAACTGGGCATGTTTCCAAGAGCTGGAGATTGCTCCCAACGGGCTTCAGTTTGCTTCCATTTTTAGCTGCCCCGTCCTGTTGAATATTGCTAATTAACAAGCAATCCATACGTACCTGGCACTCCTTAAAGAGGAGAAGCATCTCCAGAGCTTCCAGAGCTATTTATTTCCTACCCAGACCTGCATGGAGAGGTGGCCACCGGCAGGTGGCCAGGCGGCCCTTGGGCCTGGCATTACTACTCCTTAGCATTAATGAAGAGCATTACCGAAGGTGTAATCTTCTGGTGAGGTCATACATGATGATTGACAACTTATTAAATACACATTCTTTCTTTTAATTGTGTTTTCTGCACATAATTGCATGTACCATAGGAGAAAGTTAATGTCCCACAGTGGACATGCACCCATTCTCTCCATTGCATTAATACTGCTTTGCTATTATGGAACACAAATCCCTCAGAAAAAAAAGGCCCAGTGAGGGCTGATATCTCATGGCAAAACTGGAAAGTCAATTGGACGAAGCTTCACAGGAAACCTCACGGGAGCCCAGAGATAACTGTAGGTAACCCCCAAAGACAAGGGGCTGGATGTCTACCCTCCAAGCAGAAGCTGGGAACGCTGGGATGTCCAGCCTGCAAGAATCACTCCGGGAATCCTAATATGGATCTAAGTATCTGATGGCCGAGAGTAAGAATGAAGGAGCCAGAGTCTTGTCATGGATGCCCAGAAACAAAGCAAGAGGCAATGGGCACAAGGGAAAACACAGGAAACACCGTCGACCATCAGGAGAAAACTCCGACTTCAGGGGTGGCCACACACTAGGAGAGGTTGCCCAGAAGGGCTGTGGAGCCTCCAACCTTGAGATGTTCTAAACCAAACTGGAACAGTGCTGGAAAGCCCCACTGTGCTCGCAGGAGTCATGGCATGACCTCCTGCACTCGTCTCTTTGCTTTTCTATTCACATTTTGGCCAGAAGTTATCCTTGTGAATATATTTGTGTTTGATAAAGGACATGCCTGTCAATATGTAAATTGCTGGATAACTGCAGATTCTGCAAGAAAAATCAGGAATCCTAATTCCTGCAGTTTGTAAGGAGGTTCCAAACCGCGGGGTGTGGATTGTGGTTGAGATTCTGGATGATACAACCAACTAGAACTCAGCATTACTTACTGCTTGATTGGGGCTCAGGGGTGTGCACTGACATCCCACAGAAAATGCTGCTGAAGCGCAAGACACATTTTCTTTCTAACTTCCTGATCATCTCCCTTTGTCCTGCACATGGAAGGAAAAGCACCATTGATTATTTAGAGCACACATAACCTTTCAGAAAACCTAATTTATCTGTGACTTTCTTCGTATGAAACACATCATTGCTTCATTTGTGGCCATAACAGTTGGAGGTAAAGGATCGATACACACGAGATGTTGGAACTTGCAGGACTCACACGGTCTGGCAAGGGGCTTATTGGGAAGGGACACACAGATGCTCAAATGCAGAAACGGAAACAGAGAGGTGTAGAAGTTACTGGTGTTTGGGACATGGCAAGCCACAGAAATGGTAGAGCCGCAGGTTGTGTGACTGTGGGGAGGAAAGGAATGAAGGGAAGCGAGAAAAAGAACAAAGGAAAGAATGAGAAGGAAGAAATTCAAGCAAACAGGCACATGAAAAGAGGAGCACATGAAAGCTGGGCACAGGCTGACTCACGTTTTCTAATTTGCAATGGGTTTTAGAGATGTGTAAGAGGATGTCACTACGCATCAGATGAGTGACACTGATCCAACACACAACCCCACTGAAATTATACAAACCATCGCGGTAATATTGAAAGAAGAAAAGGATCATCATCTGCAGCACAAATTGACACACATAGCTTATATACCTTTCCTAAATTGGTTTGCACATGCCATTTAAAGAAGAGAAAATGTTTTAAAACTGGGTTAATACCACAGCTCTTTGACTCAGCACCAGCGAAGAAACGCAGCCATGTGTTCAGATGGTTGAGGCCCCCATCCTTTCAAGGCTGCTTGGTCTTCCCACACTTCCCAGAGCCCATCTGTTAAGTGAAAGAGCACAAGTTACGCGCCGAGCTAATAATTCTTACATTTAATGACTGCAGCCGACTCGACACATTGTCAGGCGTGATGGAGAAGCCGTCTGGGTTGCACAAAGCTCCGCGCAGGGCTCCATAAATAGGAGGTGACTGCAGGGCCGTCGCCAGCGAGCCGAGTCCAGCACATGGAGGCCCTGCTGAGAGAACGTGGCTCTTGTACTTGCTCCCAAAGCCCAAATTATTGGCTATTTTTATCGGCAACTTTGCATGTTTTTCTTTGGAGATGGTCAGAAGATCCTCAGAAATCCAGGCTTGAGAACGGCATGGGACAAACTATAGAGCTGCTGTGTCTGAGCTGCCCTAACAGCGTGCTGCTTTACACAAGCCGCACACCAGCAAGCTTGCTTATGCCACTGCTTCAACTAGAGCACCAACAGAACTACGCAATCTAGACTTAAATCAATAAATTCAAAACGTTAGCAGCAGTTTGGGTTACGGAAACCAGGATTGCTTCAGGCAGAAAAGGATGGACAGGCTACAGTCATTGAGCTGGTCAGGGGGTGCAGACACGCACGGACGTGCCCTGGGTCACATCCAGAGAGCAACTCCGCTCCAGCAAGAGCCTGGGAACCTCCAAACCAGATCAACAACCCCCTGCCCATGGGACCACGGAGATGCTGCCCTCTGCAAACGGAGCGGCCCCTGGAAAAGACTGATGGTCTTCTGCTGTGATGCTGGCCTCAAGAAAGGCCTCCTGTATCTTGGATGGTGCAGCTGCCTGCTGCTGCTCATGAATCTGGAAGGGCTGCACAGGCAGCACAAAAAACGCCCCCTCCGAAGTGCGTTTCCCCCTTTCCAAATTGCAGCCAAATACAGATGGTATCTAAACCAAAGCGCCGGGCCACAGCTTAGTTTGTGGAACGCAACGATGACCTAAATCCTGCAGGAAACCCGGAGCAGAAAGCCTATTAAAGCTAATGGTTGTGATCACTCTTTCCATGAGTCTGTGCAAAGTGTTTCTGTTGTGTGTTCAAATTTATTAGGCATCATCTAGCCGTATGACTTTTTAAATTGACCATTCTGTTCATATTTACCTAACGCTAAC
>JAVCKT010017969.1:0-11439 GCA_032273925.1 Rhynchotus rufescens
AAATTTCATCCGAAAGCATAAAACACATTTTTTCTTTTTTTTCCTTCCTCGAGCTCTAAATCTATGTAATTTGCAGTTGACGTAAATTCTGATTTAAAAATAATTTAAGAAATAAACAGACAAACATTGGATCTGTTTACTAGCCTTAGATCTCTGTGGACTCAAATCCATCTTTCTTTGACCAGTTTGAAGTCTTAAGAACACTGCATGAATTTAACATTCAAAGCAACAGCATCAGTAATTAGGATTTCAGATAAACAGCAGAGCACACATCTATCATTTTTACAGGATGGTAGAAAAGAAAACTTTTTTTAATATACTCTGGAAAAATGTTCAGTGATGCTTATCGAAAGCTTATGCTGAAACCCGCATCAAATCTGTGATGAAAAGAAAACCAGGAAGGCACCCTCATTAGCAGGCTTTTAGGTTTAACCCTTTACCCTCATCATTTTTAATTGCTTCTCCACGAAAGGAGGAAATAGGACAACTTGATATGCTGAAATAGGGACGGAGTGATGGGCAGGGAAGCTGCAGGAGGCTGCAGCAAACTGCTGGCATCTAAGGGAAAAATAAATGGTGTCTTGCTTCAAAAAAGACACAGGGTAAAAAAATTCAGCAAGTTTTGCATTGTTCCTTTTTATTATTTAGCTTGTTAAACTAGCTGGACAGAGTCAAATGATCAAGCAAGGATCTTGAAAGATGTATGAGAACGCTGAACTTGCCTGCCCCCCGTATGTCTGAGAAATATCTTGAATTTAATAGGACTATAAATGGTATAAACCAAAGAATTCACTTTAAGCCTTATCATTCTGGATTTTCTTTTAACTTCTCCTATTCCATTAAAAAGTGTCCCCCCTGGCAAGCTGTACAGTGCTGCAAGACCAGGAAAGAGCATACTTATTTATTAGGATATATATCCTGGCACGACATAGTCCACAAGGCGGGATACGGGGCACTTCTGAGCTCAGCTTTCCCCTGAGGCCAGTGCAAAGCTGTTTGAAGAACCTCAAAGCATGGAATTTTTACCCCAATTTCCAGCAGGAAGCTCTCTGCTTTTCACATTGTACTTCTTGAACAGGGTCCTTTATAACAGCCATGATTACGATAGACCTGAAGTGTGCAATCCACCCTGAACGCCACTTCTCTGAGCACCATTAACACGGGGATGTCTTCACTGCAACCTCTAGAAATTTCAGATGTTCCAGGAAATTGCAGGGTCGTGAGCATGCACAAACGTGCAACTGGTGTGTGCTCTTCTGCAAACTGCCTCCTTCCCTTCCCTTCCCCGACAGGAACTTATTGGCTAAGAACAGGTATGAACCCACTCAGCTAACCGAAAAAAAATAAAAATCCCAGAAATTCTTGAATTACCTTCTCGTGAGCTGATTCCTCCATTAAGTGCCAATGTTAAATAAGAGAGCTCTGCTTCACGGGCAAGTTTCATTTGCTTGAGAAAATAAGTATCAAGCATAAACCTTTATGGGGCTGAGGCCTCCATTTGCAAGGGATGCTAGCCGGAATTCCTAAGCCCTATTTCAGTCCCATTTCTGCCTACAGTGAATCTGATGCTAATGTACAATAACCCACCTAGATTTGCTTCTCACAGTTAATAAAATACTCAGAACTGTTTTTCTTCTGCAGAAGAGAAACAAGGTATAAATGCATAAATAGGAAAAAAATCATAGCTGTAAAACCAAATCTGATGGAGACAATGTGTAATTTTCAATCTGCCGTTGCTATTTTTTATGGATTACGTTTTCAACCATGTCTCCATAAAAAAAATGACACTAATAAACTCTTAGTGTCTTTATTTAATATTTATAGCACTGTAGGAAAACCAGGCTCTACTGGTAAAAGGTAAAAACAGCAATTCAAGTAGCTTCTTCAGTGCCTAATAATCATATCCCTAGCGACCAAGCCGAAGAGCTGCAGTTTAAGAAAATACTTTGATACGGAAAAATAGTGGCGATAAACAGATATGTGTTGGTTTGTACATGAACACATACAAAGAGTATGCGGATCCCTTTCTGCCCACACCCACAGCTCTGCAGAGCATGGATTATTAATGAAATGTCCTCGGAGTCAAAAACAAAAATAATGAATGAGTTAGGAGAATTAATGAACTGTCCCACATTCATGCTGTGATTTAGCATGTTCTTAATGTTGTTTTCTTGCAATTAGCAGTACAAAAATCCACAGCAATCTGGGCAATTTTGTATCTCCCAAGTCAATGTTGAACATTACATCCAACTTTCCAGTGGATGATATACGATCTCTGAGCTATGACTACTAATATTTGCCATATTGGAATAATAACAAATTATCATAACAATTTACCGTATGTAATTATGTTAAACAAAATCTTGCTTTGTTTATCTTCTTGTAATCTTCAGTTACAGTGAATCCTCCTCTCCTGCATGTGCAATAATAGTAAATTCATGACATTCACAACCCATTAGATGCTTGTTAGAAGTGATTCCAAGTACGAGTCAACTGGCGTCACTCCGGAATTAGCAAGCGAGTAGAAATCTCTCCCCAGCAGTAAGTGAGACAGATTTGAACTGGCACGTGAAAATATTTTACATTTAAGAGTACATTTTGAACTTCCCCACTTTAAATTCCCAAGCTCAAGCCCCTTCATGATCAAATTACTCATGTGGGTTTGGGCACACACTATTTAGCTTCTAAGCACCTCACCTTTCATTTGTGGTTTAGGCTCTCCCCACAAACCCATGGCTGCCTCCAGCTGGTTTTATGGGGAAAACTGCAAGCCTTGCTCATGCACAAGTAACTCGATTTCTCTTTTTTTAAAGGAAAAGAAAGAAAAAAAAGAAAAAAGTATCTATGGGCTTGGAGGAGACTACACTGAAAATTCAACTTCTCATTTCCAGAACCACCTAACTGCTTCCAACACTTTTTTCCCCAGCTTCATATTCACTTTTAACAGCTCTTGCTTACACAAGGTTTCCGCTTCCGCGGCCAGATGAAAAGCTGGGAACAAAACATTCCGACACGCTGCAGCCGGCATCCCTGCACAGGCTCCTCTAGTCACTCTGTCACCCTTGCAGCGATGAGCAGTTGAGAGTGCATTAAAAAAAGATCTAAATCGCATTCAAACAAAACAAATCCAGCCCCTCGGTAAACAAAACCCAATACCCAGACCCTGCCTGCCTCCTTCATATTCCCACCAGTGCTATTTTTCATTTACTCCAAGCCAATTCAACTAAAATACATGTTTTTAAGGAAAGAAAAATATATTTCGCTATTGGTGGAGGAATTGGAGGGGAGTACAGACCCCCTGGAGAGAATGACTGTAGAATATGATAGAAAAGATGAATCACTGTAGCAACAGCCAGCCAGCCATTAATTTCCAGCAAGCCAGGAGCTGGTCCAATTAAGCCTCGCTCCTTTCTCTACATTAACATGCTTTATTCCATTTTTTTCCCCCCATTTCTTCCCCAAAGCTAAAGCACCAGCTCGAGACCCCAAAGCCTTTCTATTTAGGATCAATCAATCCACCTTGCTGTACTGTAAAACCTACACTGTCAGCTCTGAGGCTGGCTCAGGAAAAAGCACAACGGCAGGAAAATTTGATAAATCGACACGTTCTGGCAGTCGGTAGAGGGATTCTTCCTACACTGGCGCTTATTTTTATCTGATTAGAAGTGAGTATTAGGAAAGGGAATACTCCCTTCTGCTCTCTTAGTGGTATTTAGAGTTAGGCTGGGACCCAAACCCACGTCAGGAACTTTATCGCAGGCAGATCCGACCCCATCTTTCATGGGGCAGTGAGTTCACACTGGATCACATTGGGCGCATGAAGGTGGCCTCCAAGGACGGAGTTCCTCTGCCTTGCCCAAATCCTTACGCCCGAGGCTTCACCCAGGGTGTCTGATCCTCCTCCAGGTGCCCAAGCCTGGGTGCACAGCCTGCAGCTTGGGACCAACTGCTGTCACGGAGCAGGAGGAGGATGCGGCCACCCCTGGAAACCACCGGCATGAGAAGCTCATGGTTCAGCTCCGGATGGGAAGGTTAATGTGAAGAGAAGCGTGTTGGGTTGAACTCTGAGAATACCAACTGTGTGACACTCACTACGTGGCAAACGCCGCGTTTTGGTGGGCAACTGTTTAAGTGCTTTGATGCTCTTCAAATCCCACACACCAGAGGGGTGGAGCGGAGATTCACCATGGCGCTAATCACAGAACCACAGAATCCTTACGGTTGGAAGAGACCTCCAGAGCTCATCCAGTCCAACCTCCCTGCACACACAGGGTCACCTAGAGCACGTGGCACAGGATTGTGTTTAAGTGGGTTTGGAAGATCTCCTGAAAAGGAAACTCCACAAGCTCCCTGGGCAGCCTGTGCCAGGGCTCTCTCACTGTCAAGACATCCTTCCTTAAGTTCCTGTGGAACTTCTGGTGGCCACGAAGCCCTATCGGTGGCCACCACCGAAAAGAGCCTGGTGCCAGGCTCCTCCGTCCTTCCCTCAAGATATTTATACATCCCAGGCAGACCCAGGGCCTATCGTCCTCCTGCCTATTCCCACCTCATCCAGCCCTTCTGCCCTTCCTTACTACAGGGAAGCCAGGGAGATGCTCCCTTGCATGGAGGCTGCCTGGCAAATTACAGGACGTGACAAATGCGTCACAAAGCGCCACCAATCCCAGAAGGTACCGAATGTAGTGGTAAAGTAAAGAAACAATGGGGAAGTCCAAGACATTTTGGAGTGTAGTGAATCAAATTAAATTGCCTGGAATTCCACGCGGAATACGTTTGACAAATTCCTTTCCCCCTCTTCAGCTTTTCTGTTTGAGATGAACTGTCGTCTGGCAGCTTCAAACGTCTGGCACAGCTTCAGCTTCAGTTTGCTGGGGCTGAATCCAAACACGAACCTGAACTTTACCAGTTCTGCTCTTTTTGTAAACAGACTCGCGGTGGCTGCCAAGTGCTTTCCGAAAGCACACAAAACCCAGGATCCAAAAGGAAAACATTGTCTTGCTGCAACCAGATTTGCATTTTCCCACCTGCAGCAGCCGCTGCGCGGAGCAGCCGGGAAGCTGGACAGAGCCCGCTGTGGACAGTATTCCCTGCCTTTGGAAAGGGGATTTTGAGGCAGGAAAATACCCATTGGGATGGATGTAGCCTGGCTCTTCGCAGCACCGTCAGCTCTCCGGCTGGGCAATAACACTCAATTAGCAGCGGGGCTGCTCAGACCTAATGAGGGTTGCGCTCTTGAGAGCACCCAGCATCGGGCTGGACAGATCCCATTTTTTCACACCTTGTTTCAAAAATAACTTTTTTTTTTTTTTTTCCTCGTTTCAAAACACTCACAACGATGCCCCGTTGGGATGCGGCAGGATGCAATTCCCTCCGAGGTGTCCCACTACACAGGCAGCTTATCCTACCGCAAACAAATCCCCTCCTTCTCAGTCTCAGACCATTTCCAAAGCTCCACAAACGACTGGACAGCAGAGGACCGAAACGGAGCCGCCTTTAGGAGGACGAGCAGCAACAACAGAGGTGTGGGAAGTCTGGCACTGCACAAACATTCAAGCAGATGCTCTTCGAAAAGCATATTTTATTGGCCACAAAGCATTGGCCTCATCTCTGAGGGCCACGGAGACTTCCCACCACCGCGTAAAGCAGCCAACATCTGGTTGAGATGCACCAGCATTCACCACGTGGCCTCTCCCCCTTGGATTTTAATTATGACTGCATTTTGTAGCTATTAGATTTGTATCCATATTACCCGCCCAGGCATTTTGGTAAGCTATTAGCTCAAATCTGAAAGCTCTGGGTAGGTCTTCCCAAAAGCAAATAGAAAAAAAAATATATACATATATATATATAGAGAGAGAGAGATTTAAAATAAGCATATAAGGTTTTTTAAGGAAAAGCCCAATATTGACTGTTTAGACCCAGGGAAAACCCCACTGAAAGCAATGCTTAGCAAGCAGGCACTTCGTGTTTTCCTGGAGAGGCAGGTGGTGCTGATCCAGTCTGAGCGGTCCTAGGGCAGCATTTTGAAAGCAACTACCTCACAAGGCACTTTCTCAGCAACTGAGCCAGACACTGTCTATCCCTGAAGAATACAACACCCTTTGCTCCCTTGGGAAAGAGTGAGACAGTAATGAATGCCAAAAGTAGATATCCTCATATTTGAGATATACTTTTTTTTGTCTAAGACACAGGGTTTAAGGTTATTTTCCTGATGAAACACTTGATCTTTCCTGGAATAAGATGATTTAAAACTGATTTTTTAATTCATACATTTGAAAAAACTCTCACCATAAAAGAACCCACAGTGCAATAAATAAATCCTCCTGGAAACCTCAGAGCTTTCTGCCACTTGCTCATCCAACAAAAGTAATTCCGTGAAAACCTAAGGATGTGCAAACCCAACCAACCTTTCCCCTCGTCCTACAAAAAGACTGAGATCTGTTTCTGCAAATATCATAACGTTTCTGTTAAACAACAGTGTCTTCTGGAAACACTTCGGAGTCCCACAGAAAAGGTCCCCACGAGCTGGCAACCCCTGTCCCTGCCTGCCTGAACCTGGATAAACCCTCAGGATGGAGCAGCGAGAACATGAGGGCAGTGTGGCCTCTACACCCGCTTTGAGCTGAAGTTTCTTATTCAAACAACTCTCCTGCTTCTTCCAAATCCACACCGAAAGCTGCCACTTACCCTTGTGAACTGATCGCTAGGGGAACTGCGATTAAAAGCACCAGATCCCACTGAAGTTTCCTTAGTTCTGCCCATCATTGTCCTGTCTGATCACCTTTCACATCAGGTCAACTGGAGCAGCTTTAAGTCGACATCAAAACGCCGAGCCATTCGAGGGCATACAAGTCAACTACGAGGTATGTCATTTAATTTTTGTGTTTCTCTTATTGATTGGTTCAAAAAGCACCATTGACTGGCTGATTTATTTTAAAGGTTAAGTGAACATGATGCATGATAAGGAAGAAAGTCTTCGCGAACCTTGATCCTCCCCCTTCTGCTACGGCCTATAAAGACATCAATACATAAATATCCAACAGCCACAATTTTCTAAGAGATACCTCAGTGCCACTCTGCAAGTTGAGCCAGAAACTTGTCCTTTTCTAAGCAAGAGCAAGGAAGAAGTGGGCACGGACTCCAAGAGGACGTTGTTTTGGCTTTTAAGGACCATTATCAATATTGGTGGTGGCAATTCAACACTTTCAAGTCACACACTTGCATTTTCTTCCAAATCAAGCCTTAGTATGAATGTCAGCTGCTGCTATCACAGAGGGACGTGTAGATGAATAGAAAGACTTGGATAGTAACAAGATAGAATTACATCTTAGGGTTTATTCTGATAATTAAAATAAATCTTTTTACAGAGCACGTACTCATTCGTTTATACTGCACTCCTATGACCACAAGTTTAATTCTGAGTGTTTAATTATTCATTGCAGATCAGGTCTCAATTTAAGCTACAATGCAAAGATGAGGAAGAATGGGCACTTGTTTATCTCAGGTTTTTCCAATTAACTCTAGTTGTTCATTAATCACATTACTTTTCTACTGTGTGATAAGGAAAAAAAAAAAGAAACAGTAACCACCCAAACAACACAAAAGACTCCCTTTATAGAGAAAGCAGAATATTTCACAGAATCTACTTGCATGAATAGACTCCATTAAACCAATTAAAGTATTCACGTATCGGGATGGCACATATTACTGCCTACAAGGGAAATTTCTCTTTTTCTTCCCTTTTGCTTTCAATATCTATAATAATATGAGTGAACTGATCTAATAACAGATTATGTTTCTGGAATTGGCAGAGGTTTCATGAAGAATTTCGTCTGGGAATGTTCTAAATTTCCCTTCTGTTCCATACTTCCAGCAGCAATAAGCTGTATATCAACTACTGAAATCCCTTCTATTAGCAAGTGCTACAGCTGAAAAACAAACCCAAAGCCTCCCAGAAATACCCACTAAAAGGTAACCATTTTTAAAATAATTTTTGTAATAAAAGCCATGCAAAAAGTTTAACGAGGAAGCAAGACAAATATTATTCAGTCGACTATGTCATACCATTTTAACATCATTCTTTACTGGCAAAAGGGGCGAGCAACTCAAAGTAAATTACCGGGCAAATAAAAAACGTTACCAAAAGAGCAGAAACCCAGTTTCTCAGCAGACAGGGAAAGAAGAACCACCCATAAAGAGCCCTTTGAGTCTCCAACACGACAACATTTCTGCTTTGTGGAAACACAGCGGGCGCCTCCGCCAGCCCGTTGCCTGAAGGAGGTTCCCGGCTCTCCCGGCGGCTCCTCTGCTTACGCCGATGTCCAAAGGGTTTCTGACAAGCAGCCTCGCACCAGAGGCAGGTACTGTTAGGAATGTGGCTGGCACACAGAGCAGCGGGCTTTTCGCCCCACGGAAATGGCAGTGGGAGCCCACAGTCTGTCCGCTTACCACTAACAGCCTCCGTTACCTCCACGGTCTCGTATCTCCCGTTCAGACTGGCCTCCTCCTAGCACACATGTAGGAGACCTGGTCTCACGGAGTTATTTCCCCCAAACCAATTCACACCAAAAACAAATAGCAGAGCATCCCTCTAATGAAAGATTTCTCCCTTTTCATAAGTCAGTTCTCCTCGGACATAAGAGGAACATTCTGGTTATGCTGATTTAAAAGGGAACTTCAAAAAATCCTTTGCTGTTCAGACTGCACCGCTACAGAAGTGTGGACTGAGCTGAGTTACGTATTGTATATTTGGCAAGTTGCATCCATAGGTACCCAGCAGCCCAGGGAATGAGCCCGAGGCAGTTGAACCCTCTGCACATTTAGGGCTGCTCTGGATAAGGACCCTCATACCAACCTCCAGAGCAGGTTTATGCCATTAACGGCCCATTTTGGCAGCTTCCTGACTCCAAAAGATGACCAAAAGTCTGCAAGAATACACTGGGACAGGCAAGAAGAGAAAGCAGCATCTCCTGGACTGCCGTCACATCTCGCCAGCTCCAAGCCTCCAAACTTCATCTGAACAGTACTTAGTGACCTAGGCTGCTCCCCTAGCTTTAGCGAGCGGGACCAACGCAGCCTCTTCAGCCTTTGCAAGAGGAGTGTGGGGACAGCAGGTCACATCACGTCGCTTTACACCCACCTTTTAATTTGGCTGCCTAGGGCCGAAAGGATTCCATTAGAGAGGAATTATTCCTGAAGAGCTCTCTTTAAGCAAGGAATTAAAAATTCTGGAAAGCTTAAGGCCTTCTAAAACATGTGAATATTTTGCCGTGTTTCTGCCCAGGAAATAAAAAATCTTTATTCTTGAAACAGCAAAATCGTGTTTCTTCTATTAATGAACAGTAAAAGCTTGTCTGCAGGGAAAAACCTAGTGATTAGATTGTGACTGTAGGTCGCTTCCAAATGTAAAGCCATTTTGCTTGAGACAATATTAAGATGCCAGAATGCAAGGTTTGATCATTAATTTTGGCTAACACTATGCATTAATGTTGCTGCAGTCTTAGATTTTCTTTCTCCCCTCATTTTCGACAGCCTTAATCATGCTTACAGCAAATCCTAATTGCTGAATCCTATCGCTCTCCACCTTCCCTAAGATGTTGGGGGCAAAAGAAATAGTGAAGATTAATGACAGACGTGTAATTAGAAGAAAATGTAAAGATCTTGTGCTAATCATTCAGAAATAATTTGATAAATAGGAAATTCTGAAGAGCAGCTAGAGTAAGAGATGAGAAAACGCGTGCTGCGGCACAAAGCCACGCAGTTGGGTCCGTACCACACGCGTGGCAAGTGGGAAGCTCACGCGAGCGCGCGCGGATGGAAGGGAAGGTTTATTAACATAATGGGATTCAGCATGGAAGACCATCTGTTTTAATTGAGCAAGCTTATTCGTACAGTGCTCTGCACCACTAATCTTGTTTAGATTAATGTTAATGTTCTATTAAAAGGTAGTTTATCATCTCACAATACTGAATAAAAGTGATCGCACCCGCACTAATATTCCAGGTCCTCTTGGGGGCAGAGGGCTTGCTTGCTACCAGGCTATTGATCATCCTACAGGGCAACTATTTTGGCTTGGAAGCTTAGTTAAACCTAACCAGTGGGGTTTTTTTTTTCCAGCAAGGGGAAGGGCACAAATAAAGGTTTTTATTTTCTTAATTTGAAATATAAAAGAACGCAGCCTATAGAAAGATTGTCACTTATATGTTTGGAAAAATACTGGAATGACACTTAGCTATTAATATATTTCAAGTTGTAACCGAGAGAATAAGAATCAAACTAGGGTGGTTTGGGGGGAGATTGCTATTTCTTGTTTTCTTCCTGTCTTCTCACCATAACATTTGATCCATCCTTAGCCTGTGTTTATAATGAGAAAGCTGCAAGTTGAGTGTTACTTGGAAACACGGTTATCATTAAAAACAAAGATGTAGGGCAAGCCAAAGAAAATACAGCAAAGCACATTCTGTATGTGGATCCCAAACCCCAAGTTGTAGGAGACATCAGTAGAACCTGAAGGTTTCACTTTTGAGTCTTTCTATAAATATGGCAGAATATAAAAATGACATAAAAATCTTGCTTCCTGGAGAATATTCATACCTAAATGCTGCGGTTACTATTTTTAGATGGTTCTATTTTTGTGACAAATCTATGCAGCTGAGAAATACCTTGCACCAACAAAACCATAACCAAAACAATAACCTCTAGGGCCATCCAAGCTGTGTTTTATGTGGTAGAAGACATTCCGTGTCTCCACCCCATCCCTATCATGCGCTACGAGAGCCTTCTCCCCCTGCTCCATAACTCCTGGTAAACGGCGGCGTTATCTCGCGCTTCCCTTTGTCTATAATTGCTGCTGTAATACAAATAAAATAGCCACGGAAACAACCAAAGTTCTCCTCGGTTTCACTAAGTTGTTGCAAACTGTGGCTTGAAGGAGTCCACTTAGAATTTTTATTTCCTACGGGAACATTTCTAATTAGGTTTTGGCCAAGGAAGATGAAGGATACCGAGAGGAAACGAAAAGCACGTGCAGAAACTCCTCACGTGTCATCCTAAAAACCATAATCTCAAAGAGCAATAATTCAGGCGAGACTTTGTCCCAGGACACCAGCCCAGGCCAGCCATTAATTAAAGCGCAGAAAAGCTGCTTTGTGCTACAAATGGGCTCCCTTCCACCCAGCAGGGAAGCTGCGAAGGAGAGAAGAAGTTGGGTGATTTACCAGGGAGAAGGCGGCTGCCAAGCCCCCAGAGCGACACCCGGGCCTGCACCCAGCACGGGGTGTTCAAACACTCCCCGGTTTCACCTACGCTAAGTTGGAAGCTTCTCCCTCACTAAGCCTGAGAGCGGCTGGTGCACCGAGCCTTCCAAAATCCCGTCTGAGCTGGCTCCAAACCGCACTAATTACCTGGATTACGCAGGACACAAAAGGCATCTTCTCATTA
>JAVCKT010017969.1:11449-22813 GCA_032273925.1 Rhynchotus rufescens
TAGAGAGCCGCACTCGGAGCTGAAATCCTCCCTGGAACCGGCGCGGCTCTGCCAAGGCCGCTGCGGCTAAGGGTGCGGACGAGCCACCAGATTTTGGGAGAACGTGGGAAGAGATTTAAGCAAATCTCGGAACTTGCAGAGCTAAAGCGCTGACGTTCTGTGGAGAGCAGCAGGCTCCGCAGGCCGGTCTGTCCCAGCAGGGCAGCCACCCTGAGCAGATTCCCTCCGTGTGCCGAAGCGGGAAGCAGCCGGGGGCTCCCAAACCCCCGGGCACCGCCAAAGGGCACGGAAAGCGGGAAAAGACAGGGATGACGATCCTGAGGAATTGTGGTTACTGGACAGTTATCCACAGGGCTCCTTGGAGGGGGTTTCCACATGCTCTGCCCTACTCCATCACCCGCCATTTTCCCCATTTCTGCGCTGAAATCCCCCTTTTTCCCATTAAATCCCGGCTGGGCTTTGCAGCACCTTTCCAGCACGGTGAGCAGGGACCTGCTGGACTCATTGTGGGAGAGGCACAATCACAGAGCCCGCCGTGTAAAACCACCTTAGCCCCTGCCCCTAAAATACCAGCCCTTCCTTTTCCCTTTCCCTTCTCCTTTGCCCTTCCCTTTCCCTAGGCAGAACAGCCAGGAAGCAGCAGCACCCACGGGCAGCTCCTCTCTGGCACAGTGAATCGGGCACCTGCACACGGACCCGGTGAACGGAGGCATCTCCATAAAGATGCCTGGGCACTTTTGCTCATTCCAGGCCTGTTTTGTCAAGAATTTAGACCATGATTCACAATTTTTCCCTCTCCCAAGCTGGAGAAGCAGCGTCTTTGGGAACCTGTGACTAAGCTGCTCCGGCGGCGAGCCAGCGCTGCCTCTGCCCATGACAAATCCTGCGTTCCTCCATTGTTTGAAAGTTTGGAATGCACTGTTGGTGGTAAACTTTTTACTAGAACACACAGATGGTCCTGCCTGATCTTGTTAATGAAAAACTCTCACACAGCTACAAAAACAGACGTGATCATCTGTTTTTCAACATTCTGAAAAAAATCTACAGAGGTGTAAGGTGCTATACAAATGAGAATAATTAGCTTGTGCCATCTGTGGACATTAAAAAAAGGGAGAGTATCTGTATTCCTACGTTTTATAATGATAAGCATTATGTCTCCAGCAAAGTATGCACTTAATAACTTTTCAATTTATTGTGACCTTCCGCTCCAATTTACTTAAGGAACTACAATACTAGCTGTGCCTTGCACCTTTTTCACCTTATAATTAGCAAGTAATAAAAAATGCTATTAAAAAGTAATAAGCTCTCTGACAATCCACTGATTAATTCTGAAAATTATAAAGCACTCTGGAAAATGCTTGGTTAAAACACCAGTTTTGCCCGTTTCTCAGTACTGGCAAAGAGTGTTGGTGCATGATTGCACCCTACGTTGCACCTACACATACCAGGAGCAGGAACCAAACCCTGGTAGTGGTTACATGGCTCAAACACAGCTCTGAAATCCTATCACATTAACAATTTTCATTTCATTTTAAAGGAGAATGAAGAGTAGAGAGTGGGCAGATGTCCATACACGACAACAGTGAGGACAGGAATGTTGTTGCCTTAAAGTCAAGTTGAGTACGCACTGCCAGCATTCCCATTTCCACGGTTTTTCTGCCCAGGAACTGCTCTTATGTTATTCACATGTAGAGACAAAGCAAATAGCTTTCATCCTCTAAACCTCTATGGAAACACACCCTTTTTCTCAACAGCATTTTCTATATGAACCTCCAAAATAGACCATAATCTATCAAGCACCAAATCACTAAATGCTACATTTTATTCACTATTTAATGTTTTATTGTCATTTTGCTAGTCACTGAATGCAGATCCCAGGCTATAACTTCTGGGCTCCAAACCGCCTGTCATCTAGACAAGATGAAAATATTTAACATGTCCCTCATTTCATTTTGTCATCCTAGTATGAACACATATAGTCACCATATAACCCAAAGACACACCGTCCTTACCCTCTGATGTGCCACATGCTGAAACAGCAGCCAAAATCCATTTTGGTCCATACTTTTTATGGACATTATGGATCCATTTTAAGATGTCTCTCATTTCAAACGCAACCTATACTTGCTGGTTTAGATTTGAGCTGTTGCTATGTTGGCTCTAGAAAATATGCCGAAAAATTAGAAAAACATGCAGAAAAATTAACCCATCAAAATGGTTAAATTTGAAACTGTGGACAGGATGAGTCCAACTTGTTATTGCTCTTCTGCACTCAGACGCACTCACTTTCCAACCATCTCACACAAACATCTTAGAGCTTAGCCAGTCTCTGCTCTGCTAGTCTCAGGATTCTGAACTTTTTGACCTTATAAAACTCTTTTTCCTCCACCTGACCCATTTTCATCTCTAGGCCTCCAACACTTCCTACTGCAAACTCCTCTGGTTGCTTTTATTTGCAAGACGAAACACAGGTCCCTGTTTGACGAAGGATTTAGAGTGAGTCTTTCTCATTACTACAGTTACATTCAAACTCCTGCTTCTTCTAATTGATTTACTTTAAAACTCTTTTTCTCAGACATGCTCCCTCTGGACAGAAAGTCATGTAACTTTGTTCTGCCTTTGAGAGGCTTCTGCACGTTGCCATCTCCTAAGCGCACTCTAAAGTCAAACCAGTTCACAACGTCATCTCCATAAAATGGGAAATGATAAGAAAAGAATGAGTTCTGTTATACAAATGACAAGCAACACAGTATGGTGCTTTAATGTCATTCCTGCTCTTCAAAGATGTCACTGCACCAGGCAAGTAAAATGCCCAGATGAAATTAAGACACTAAAAGTAAATGTTTGCTCCTACATTGTAAAGAACCTCATAAATGTCAGAGGTTTTTATTTCCTGCTCACTACAGCTTGTAGAGACACTGGGAACACTTGGTTTTAATGGGAAACTGATGTTCACTGCAGTACCGCGCTGGCCATTAGCATCCACCTGAGCGACGTCTTCATGCAAGTCTGAATCGCCAAACACACCAGCCTACAAGGAGGGTACAAAGGCACAAGTTTAGCTTCCATGTTGTTTTGGGTGTCAAAGGGATGAACAATTCATGTACTACTAAAGAAACATGGCAGTTGGAGCAACTTAATACAGGCAAGCTTTGGAAATCCTTGTCTTAACTAAGCGGTTGGCAGAGGGCGCCAATCACGTGAGTGTGAACACGGCCAAACACCCTTCGTGTAGCCACTGTGCTTCTGCACCTCGTGTCGTTCAGTATCTCCTACCACCAGGCAACACTGCAAGTGTCCTGTGCAAACACAAGGCCAGATGTCCAAAAGGGACCAACCTCCCAGTGGTTCCCGTCGAGACACAGGCAACAAATAACTGACGGCATCGCATCAGAACCTGTCCACGTCCTACAACAGATAGAGAAGCCCAGTGATGGAAACCTTACTGAAAGCCCATGAAGTTCACTAGGCGATCCAAAGGAGGCACCATCCTTAAGAACACGGTCTCAGCAGTGAGAACATCCAGCCCTGCTCAGCTTTGGAGACAGGAGGTCATCTCCCCGAGCAGGTCTCTCCATCCTGCTGCAGAGGAGAGGCAAGAGCAGAGGCCGGCAGTGTGCAGGCTGCTTAGGGACAGACCTCCCTTTGGAAGCCAACAGGCCAGCATGGGCTCAAGTGGGGCATCTTTCAGCCTTGGAAATGTTAACGAGATTTTGGTGTTTGATTTTTGGCTTTGAATGAGTCAAACCAAAATGAAGGGATTTCCGCCTGTGATACTGAACACACACACACTTTTGCATGAGGGATTTATGTTTTGTAAATTATACCCTTTAGCCATATCACTAGTCATTAACCTAATTTAAATTTCAATAAGATGATTCTCAGCTTTTATCATTAAAATTAACTAGCTCCTCGCTGCGCAGATACGATCAGGAGGGTGAGGTGAGAGGATGTCGCCACGCAGGGCTGATTAAATCCACCTCTTATCCCGCAGCAACTTGTACTCCCCTGCTGCAAGACACAGGCATCTCCCAAGAGGCTTCCCCTCGCCCAGGGTGACGTGTCCATGTCCCTTCCGCGGTGTCCCCAGGGCTGCTCCGGGCAACCGCTGCCTCTCACGTGCTGCTAGGACACACCAAGACGTGTCTGGGATCACCCTGTGCAGGAAGCCACCGCGGGAGTCGAAATCCCGGGAGGCAGCGCCGGGAAATCCCGGGAGGCAGCTGGTGAAATGCATCGGAGCCGATGAAACCCATCCCATCGAGCAGCATCTCGTGCAATTGGCCCAGGGATGTGAGGATTCCTCGTGTGACACAAGCAGGTCCCACGCAAGCACCCACTTCTAGTAAACCTCAGGAACGGGAAAGTTCCAGGGCCCTTCGGAGCCAAGGATCGGGCAGCAATCAGCGGCAGGGAGATGAGTCATGGGGATACTGGGGGCAAACACAGAGGTAAGACTAGGGCTTCCACTGGAAAATGCTTCCTCTCCCCTAAAGGACATCCCAGAACTAACTCCATTGCCATAATTCTGCATTCCAGTGACAATTCTGCAGTAGAAAATTAGCAGAGCCATGTATTCCATAGGAAACAGGTGGGAAAAAAAAAAAAAAAAGGACCTTGAAAGGAAATGTTACTTTAATTGGATTTCTCTGTTCCCTTGTTATCTCCAGCACCTCGACAACGCCTGTAGTACGCCAAATCTTCTGGGAATTAAGAAAGCTCCATTTCTTTGATTTCATTCTCATTTGAAACTTATATGAGAACTATTACTGTTATGTAAGCAAAGCCATATGTACCGGAGCATGCAAAGGACACGCGGCGCTAACTGTCGCGGGGTAAACCTGCTTCGCACAGCCAGCAACAGATGCAGCCCACAAATTCTGAATTCCAATCAAATGAAACCAAAGATTAATTGCAAAATTCATCAAAGCACTTCAGGGAAAAATGGCAAACTGTACATAAACACTCAGGGACTTGCACGAATTCCTGCAGCCTATAATTAGATTTACTGAATGCTATAAAATCCGAGGCCCTCGTGCAAACAAAGACAGTTTTTGTTGTTTTAGGATGCGCACATAGATACATTAAATGTGTATAATTACCCGCTCTTGTTTTGCTTCCCTGTTCAATTTCAACGAATCCAGGCAATGCAAAAGTTTCTTGTACATTGCAATAATTAATTGCAAAGTGTGAATGTCTACAAAGCTAAGTAATAAAATTAAAAAGAGGAAAAGATTCATAGGCCCTGGCGGAAGCAGTTCTGCTGGCAAATTCAGGACAGGGATGGCAGTGCCAAGAACTAGACCTGGATTTAGTTTCACTCGGAATTTTCTTGAAGGACAGAAACATATTATTTTGGCTGCACGTTTATCTGCTCCATTTTATACTGGGCTTTGTTAAATTCTCATCTTTACTTTTCCCATTACGAGGAGACATAAGCAAAGGCCCTTAATCCTGCAGCTGGCTCCAGGTGAGGAGCCTCGTGGCTGGCACGGAGCCGCTCCAGGCCACGTTGCATCCAAACAGGTAATTTTCCAGTGCAGGCTCTTTGGGAAGAGCCACCAATTTCCTCCTAAATCCCCAACCCTCTTTTGTGCAGAGGCTTTAAAGAAGATTTTACGAGGAAATTCGCTTGGCCATATCCCCCTCGTCTCAGACATGTGGCTGTCTGGAGAGGATGGGGATGCTCCAGGGTGATGTCCTGTGCTGGAGGTGCCCGAGCCCTTCCATTCTAGAGGATGGAGCTGGTCAGCATCTCTCCCCAAACAGGCGCACTGTTAAAAAAAAAACCTGGAATCCACATCTAGTGCTAAAATGATGCAAGACTTGCTGCTTCTCCCACCCAGTCCATGCCTGCATCCGTGTGTTTAAATAAATTCATATTTTTAGTAAAAGCACAATTGCATATCATTATAGGACTAAAGTCACAGGAGATTTTAAACACACACACACCCAACAGACACTTTAGGAAGAAAATTATAGATGACAGTATGCAGCCTTTACTGTTCTATGCAAAATATTTCCTACTCTTACAGGAAGAATACACTAAGCTGTTCCCTAGCTGAAGTACTACAGAATTAGAACATTTTCTTATTATTATTGGGACTTGCATGTTTAATTTTAGAAGTGTAAATCATATAATTAAAGCTTTGACATAAGAAGTGATTATGTTGAAATGCAGCTCTCCATGTTACAAGAAAGTATGAAGGGATGATTTCAGATTTTTGTGTTTAAAAATAATACCACGCAGTTGAGAAGCACTCTAAAGAATATGGCATTAAATAGAGTTTTTTTGCCAATGCACTGGAATAGACCTATGGTCCTCATCTTCATATCGCTGACTACGCATTTTGGCTTTCAGAGAGGGGCTTTCATCAAAGTTAGCTGGTGAAAACTCATGCAAACTAATCTCACCTTGGCTCTTAGGCACTGCTGCCCATAAAATGAATCCCACGTGTTCTCAAACACTTGCCTTAGCTACCACAGGCCTAATAAACAACTTCTCCATGAGACTTCTGTGCTGCCTTCGAAAGGAAAACGACAAAAAAGACTCCCGCTCTCTTCCCAGAAAGGTTTAGCTTAGGAAAACCTCTACAGCTTCCTCCTGTCTTTCCTCCTACTGTTCTGAAAAGAATGAGCACTGCCAAGATGAAGTAAATTGATAGCTGTGCCAGATATTTTTTATAAAGCACTTCCAATTTCAAATTGCATGAACAGGCCTAATGTAATCTCTTAGACTTCATTGGAAATTCCTCCCTGAGGGAATTCGAAGCCTAACTCACCTTGACTTCTGATTGCATTTTGAGTCTAATTGGCTTAGCATCCTTGGAAAAAGCTAGCTTTAATTATTTGTTATATTAATTCTTGAAGTTAGAGATGAGACAGAAAAGGGAATAAAAAGCTGCTTCTGAAGCTGCCTAGGCAGGGTAGCAAGCCTGCAGGTGCTGCAGGGAACCTCTTTTACAGAGGCACTTTGGCCTCTCCAAATTCCAGGTGCCGGTGGCCGCGTGCTGGGAGCTCCCGGAGAGCTGCCACGTGGAACGGCAGGAGTGGTGGAGTTAACCCTGAGTGCAGCTGGAACAGCCGGCAAATGGGGGTACCCAATAACCCTGTAAAATGCAGGTGGATTTGGGCAGTAACCTGCCAGAGCTCTGCTTTCCAAGGCCAGCTATGTTATCCGCAGCCTATACCAACCCATGACAAAAGTTGTGCACTTTGTATAGCAACGTAATCCTGCGCTCCAGGTATCACACACTTTTCCTGCACATTTGGGGGTCTTCCACACACAGGAGGGCCTTTAGATTTGCCCACCAGCTTCTGCTGAGCACAAAATCTCACTGCACTGTTAGCAGGACACCACGAGCAGGCTTTGATTCAGTATGACCCCAAGTGTATTCCCCTGACAGTGATTGTAGTGACAGTCAAAATGACACCAAGTCACAGTGGTGATTAACATATTTGCACACAATAGAAAGCCTGTAAGGAACCTCGTGGGCACATCTCTGTGCCATTTCCCCCCAGATTAATGGGAAAGCTCCATATTAGAACTTTTAATTTCACAATACCAAGTAAGAAACCAGGTCTTTTCCACATGCTGAAAATAGGGCATTGTGACAATTAACAACTTTTCTGAAGTTTTGTGAGTGGGGAGTTGTGCTGGAAGGGGCCCTTTCCCACAGGCAGAAGCAGAGATGGTGAATCAGCAGCATTAACTAAAGGCACTTTGATAGGAAATTCCCACCAGCTGTAATACCTGGAGACAACTCCTTGCCTGAAATGCCCATATCTAAGCAGAGGAGGTGGGAGCCAAGACAGAAGTGCTAGAATCAGAGATGAGACCTGGGACAAAGGGACTTCAAGTGACTTATCCAGTTTAAATACTTTTTCCCTCTGTACTCTGAACTTCTTGAATTAAACATTAGGACAGGGATCAGGTCACAATAATTGACACTGGGATAAAGTATCTTTCCTACCTCATTCGCCCAGGGAGATCAGCCCAGACCAGCAGTGACTGGAAGCCAGTGTCACATTAGTCCACTTGGATGGTGACTACTCCATCAAACCACAGTGAGTCTGAAGGGCAGGTTTCCAAGTTTTGGTAGGAATTAATTAACAACTTTTAGGGCATTTCCAATAAAAAAACATTGATCACCCTCAACGTGATCCAAGATGCCTACAGATAAGCACAGTTGGAGGATCTGCCTCTGTCTGTCAGTCTAGTGCTCGTCTGTCCTACACTCCTGTGCCATATACTCTCTCGCTAGCTTCTCTGCTGAAACCATTTGGTCTCTGATCCCCAATACCTCTCCTTGAATGTAGTTTCACAATCTGATTTTTCTGAAGGTCACTTCTAAATACACACAGTACATTTCTATCCATTTGCTTTTGGGCCGGCACTGACCTCTGAGTCAACAAACTCCAATGAATTTGAGGGCTGTTTCTCATATAAAATAGGGAAGCTTGGGGAGTTTGCTGCTGGAAACTCTTATTAGCCTTCTCCAGAGTTGCAAGTCTGAAACTTTCCATCTACAAAAAACTGACAAAATGACTAACCCCCTCATGAAAACTCTAAGAAAAAGGGTGAGATGCTAAGCAAATGGAGAGACTGTCTCACTGCTGGCTGGGACAAACTCCTTTTTCTCTGAGTTTCAGACAACCTTCTCTCTCAAGACACAGTTGAAAGCAAGACTCACATAACCCACGCGGCTGTCAGAACGCCTAAATGGGCTTCCTCTTCCCTTTTTTCTTCTACAACTTCCCTTTCTGTCATTTCTGTGCTAACTTGAGAAATAGTATGAGTAAGACATACAAAAATTAGGTGACTTCTAGACAAAAAGGAAAAATAAAGAGAAGCCTCAGTCATTACCATAAATATCCAGGGCACATCTGCATTAATGCAGCTGGAGTCCAATTTCAGTCTTGTCTTAAATAGTAGCCCACTCATTGATTCGGCACTATTCCCGATTTGTATTCCAGCAATTGGAACCAACCTTCCTTTCCGGGGGGGAGGCTATGGTTGTTTTCACTGCAGTGCATGTTACTGCAGGAGGACATCAGCGCTGGAATATTCTACCTTTCTTTTCTGAATTATTATTTTTGAATCACAGCAACAGGGTGTGCTGCTCTGAACTTACAGTGTGTTGTGATCTGTACAGCTGGCACATTCCCCTCTCTGTTTGCAGCCTTTGCAACCCTTACGGAAGCCTGGCATGGTCAGTCACTTAAAATACAGCATCCCAAGGAGGACAAAGTACAGCCCAGAGGGCCATATTTCACACTAAAATTCAAATAAATCACTGTTATGACAGAGACTAAATGAGAACATACAACAGCATGAACACTTCTTGTGATAAATACAGTCAATTTTTTGATTGTACAGCAGACTGCAGATACAAAGGGAGAGACAGGTTAGGGAGATTTGAAAAAGCCAATGTATTGATTTAGTATGTCTTTTTTTTTCTTAAATCGTATAAAGGGCAAAATAAATCTTTTTTTCATTCTTAAATTCCATCTTTTCGGTTTTCCAACTCCTTTTGCTTTCCACATCTACTCTTTATGCTCTCTGATAAAATAGATCCTTTTTTTATCAGTTTCCATGTGTGCAAAGTTACTTTCTCTGTAATCATACAGTAGCTCCAACCTCCCGAGAATACATTTCATTGAGCCTAATATATACAGTTTCAAATACCATTTCTAGTACTGCCGGCATCAAAGAAAGTCTGTTTACTTCTAGTTAATCAAGGTTATTACTTTATCATCTGTCTGGCTAAAACACCCACCTGTATGACGCATTTTGCTTCAGCTGTGAAGATGAAATGTTTAAGCAGTGCAATCCCAGGCACATATCGAATTTTAGATGGGATTATATCAGGGTGATCCATGATTAAGACTGACCGTTCTGCTCCGCCATCAATCCCACCTCAGCATCCTGAAATAACCCGGGAGCGCGGGATGCAGCAGGAAGCGGACACAGATGGAGATGGTACCCGGGGCTGCCTCGGTGACGTACAGAAAAGTTGACTCATAGCTGGACCTGCCTCCAACTCTATATTATAATAATTACCGCACAAGGCGATGAGGATGGCCACCTCCTGTCACTTCTTTGGCCCCTTTCCCCTCAGGTGGTCAGTGCTAGTCTTGCGGAGAAGGCTCCCAATTACTCCAAGCAGACACCCTCCATACATCATTAACACGGCCAATCTGGAGGGACGACTTCAAAGCCCCGAGCCTCTGCTCGCCGAAAACACTCCGGTTTTGATCCCTCTCCGCAGCCAACCAGCAAAACCATTGCACATATTTTTTCTGCACCTATGCAAAGAAATTTATCTTTCACACCCTACTTCATGGCCATATGTTGGGAGCTGAAAGAATGAAGGATTCTGCTGTCAGCCTCTGAAGGCAGCGCAGGCCCCCGTCCAGCTCCGCGCGGCATCACATCTCCGAGTATGACATTTCACTTTAGCTTCTGTCAGCACTATCTGCGGCGGAGCCCCGGCAAAATATTCCTGATAGGCAGCTCGTACGCGCCGGGTAAAGCGCTCATTAATCTTCCCTCTAAAGCCGGGAGAAGTTGGGTGGTGGAACTCTTCCATGGACGGGGTTTTCTCCACCTGGTGCTTCCCCGCCAGCGCGGCGACACCGCACAAAGCAGCCCGGGATGTCACTTCGGACCCTTCTGCTGGCTTTAGGTGGGCCTGGACTTTTGGCTTGTTCTCATCACTTCCCCATCAGTGAAAGTCTGCTGTTTTTTTAATAGATTCACTATTTTTCTCCACTGCAAGCCAGTACAATAAAAACAGACCGAAGGTTATGCATTTGTAAAGAGTGACAGGAGAACAATAAAATGAAATAAAATAACATTTTAAATCATTCCCCCATCCCCCCAAAATCCAAAATGTATGACCTGAAACTGCTTTTGACAAGGGACTATCAATCACTTCTGATGATAATCCTCAATTCTTTAAGTATTTTATGCTTATATCAGCATTCCTATAAGAGCACATGGCTCCACAGCAGAAGAACACACTAAATAAAATGCTGCTTTTCACAGCAAAGATAAAGCCATGTTTTGGATGGAGCCATCCAAAGTAATTCTATTAGGTGCAGAAAGCCAACAAAGAAAACAAAAAGCAGAGAGGCCAACCACACTCTTTAGAGAGAAATTTATACTGTAAATGATGCCCATGACAAAATAATTTAATGCCTTTTATTTTGGCTTTACTAAGCTCTGTGCACTGTGAACGTGAGTTAATTACATTGCTGCAGTGGCTGGATGTGCTGCTTAACCCCGGGCGCAGTCTGTTGCCGAGCTCCAGCTCCGACCGTGATGGAGCAGCAGCCACCGGCTTGGAGCAGCCCGCGGAG
>JAVCKT010017970.1:0-12336 GCA_032273925.1 Rhynchotus rufescens
CATAATATTGGGTCTAAGATGTATTGTTAGCTCTCCTTACCTCTTTTGGTATGGAGGGCACGCTGTGAACTCAAGGGCATGTCATATGTACTCTATCATGTCCTTAGCAGAACGATACAGCTGTACCTGCTATTTTATGGTAGCAGATACTTGCTACTAACCAAAAGAAGAAAGCTTTGGTTGAATCAGTAAATAAAAGATTCTGTCAATAAAGTTCTTCCATGCCTCATCAGAAAGAGGTCCTTAGGCCTTGCGTTGCTGCACTCTGGACTGTTACCTGCAAGTCATTTATCAGGTAACTTTTACAGTGTAGTGCCCTGAAGTACTATATGGGAACAGGGAGCTAGTGGGAGGAAACCGTTCCTGACCATAGCAGGAAGCATTTAACCAAGCCTTACACGACAATTTTGGCTACAAAGAAGTGAACTTCTTAGAACAGACTAAGCTCTTGTTAACATAAACTGTTGCAATCAGTGTAAACTTAAAACTTACTTCAGTTGTGACAGAGCTTATGGATAAACAGTTTAAATCTGGTCTTCTAAAACTCATTTGCATCACTGCTTCTAGATTAATATGTATGGTTGTAACAAGCCCTAATCACAAATATTTAGCTCAGTGTGTCTCTATTAATCTACCTTTGAATAAGTGCTACTGGAATAATGCTTGAACAATAGTCTAACTAGACATACTAAGGTGACTAAAAGGCACACGCGCAAGGACAAAACATCCACTTTAAATATTTGTGTATTCATAGCAAAATCCAGCATATATAGAAGATATACAAATATTACAAGGCAGTAGCTCATAAAAGCAGGTGCTATTCCTATCTCTAGAGAATGTGATGAAGTATAACCAGGTGCTCTACTAGGTTATAGTGTCAATGTTAATTTCTGGGTTTATCCTTTAAATTATAATGACACTAGACAAGCAACATAAAGTCTGCAAATATCTTAAAGCCTAAGTAAAAACTATTTGTAAGCAATACAAGCACCAAATGCTACGTAATGGAAGGTGGTTGGATGGCATGAATGTGTGATAAATCACATGCAGATAGTCTTCCACGTGTCCTGTGAATTAGGCTCTTACCTGAAGTCAGTATTACAATATGCATAAGAATTACTGTGAAATTCAAACAACATGCTGTGATGCTTCCATTCATATTCATTAGTGTTTTTAATCAATTTTACCAATCAGTGTTGTATTTGTTCTGCAAGATTTTTGTCTCTGAATGTGACTGTGAAGAAGTGTAAGAAAGTTCCCATGCAGAAAAAAGTAGTTTATTAGATATTCCATGTTGATAGACCTTATGAGAAGTGACAATGCAAAACTGTTAAGTCTGCATCAGTACATAACCTAGTTGTAAGAAAGATGAATCTCTGATGATAGCTAGATTATTGTAATATTTGTCTTTTTTGATTAAACAGATGAATGCCAAGATATCCAAGCCTTCACAGTTTGCAGAAACCTCACATAAATATTACTTGGGCCAAAGAAAATGGAAGTTTGTACAACACAAGCTAGCTGCAAAGTTGAAGGCATGATACCTGCTTAGTCATTGCGAAGGTTCCTGTGTCCCTCTGAAACAGAGATAGAGAGTCCCGGGCAGTTATACTAAGCACATGGTTATTGTCAGAGGTAGGTAGGTTAAATTTAAATAATTTAACAAAGTACATTATAGCCAATTACATTGCATTCAGATCAAACAAAAAGTTTATGCTATACTGCATAAAAAGTGCTGGCTACAGCCATTCCTCTCTTAAGACAACCAGGAGCACACAGCACCCAAGATGGTACTAATGGGAAAGACAGCTAAATTCCTCAGATTCCATATCTGAATTTTCATGGACGTTATTGGCTAACACTACTAAGCTGAAAAAGAGTTGTGTAACATAACTAAGTAGGTGCTTTATTTTAATCTGAAATACTGTTTCACAGTATGATGATGAGGATGCAGTAACTTCCTCATGATTCAAACTGACCTCTTTATTTCTTTGCCTTGGTGTTTTCAGGTCCAGCAAGTACAGGAGTACTCAGGTATGTAGCTGGCTGAACACTGCTTTATCTTTTCCCTAGTCAGCAGTAATAGGAAACTGCAAAGTAAAGTTTGGGTCTTTTCTTGGTTTGACGGCACTGAATCCCTATGTGGCAAAGTCCAAAAGGGACTTTGAGGGTAAGAGTCACATAATATGTTTTGCCTTTTGCTGCCTGTGATGTTGTATAAGACTGGTTACAGTCACTGTGTGGGAGTTGGGCATGTGTGAAAGCGTGAAAAGCAAGAGCATTCCTACCCCCTTTTAGATGCACAAATGAATATATGTAACTGTTATTGTGAGGGATATTTTCAAAAAACAACAGCCTAACTATACTCTGTTTAAGTCAACAGGAGTTTCAGTCAGAAAAAGCATAAGGCCTTTGTCATATTATCACAGTGCACCTCACAACTGAAAGCCTGAGAGTACTGCAGGCTGTGAAATTCACTTCACCTTCTTAATCTGACCTCTAGGTATATCTGCCAAGCTAATACGAGGAGTCTGTTACTTCTCAGTATCTTCAGAGTGTCTGGTCTTTTTTGGAACAGTTTTTTTTTTCACTTCTGTAGCTTAATTCAGAATTTGAAGGCGCTCACTGAGTAGGAACAGCAATGCCAAACGAGCACTCTACCTGAGCTTGCTCTTCAGCGACGCAACCTCGCGGCCCAGGGCTTCGTTACTCTCAGTCGCTTCATCCAGCTCTCTCTGCAGCTTCCTGCGGTTAGCGTTGATGCGCTGGGACTCTTCCTCAGCCTCCTCCAACTGCCTTTTCAGTTGCTTGAGTCGTGTGTTGCCCTTCTCGGCCTAAAGGAAAATTGGAGAGAAATACTTCTAAGTTGGAAGAAAGTTGAAAGCTTTACTTTGCTCATTTTCATTTCATATTTTGAGAGAACTTTTCTAAACCTGCCTATATCAAAGGTGGAACCTTAAAATGCAGAAAAAAAATAAAAATAGTTTTAGCTTGTGGAAGTTTATTTTGCTGGTAGGTGCTTTATTCAGCCATTGTTTCTTTTGTCTGTTTTTCTGCTTTGCAGGAGTGCATTATGTAAAGCTAAACTTCTTAGTGCTGGATAAAATGTGATCTATTTCCATTCATGTACCAACAGGGATGTTGGGCACAGTCCTGTTTCACCCCCCGGGCACAGTCAGACAGCTTCATCTGGCTGATTGACAAGGACTAGAACTTTGGACTCGCCTCAGGATGGAAGCGGAATCGTACTGTTGAGGCAGAGTTTAGCAGAGGGCTGTATAGCTTTCCCCACATGAAAGCCAAGCAGACAGTCTGCTTTCCAGAATGAAGAGCCTCCTTCCTCTCTGCCTTTTTTTGCCATGTATTTTTGGGACAGAGCAGAGAATCTTTCTTGTGCGTAAAACCCAGAGGTCCCTTTTACCCAAACTAAAACCTTCAGAACACAGCCCGATACCTGTTCTTTGTACTGCTCCGCCTGCTTTCTTTCATCCTCCACCTGCAGCAGTGCATCCTTCAGCTTCTTGTCCTTCTGGCGTAACGTCTTGGCTGCAACCTGCTTCTCTCTGCAAATGACAGAGTGACACTTGGTGACCTGGAAAGCGTGTAGTCCTCATCTGCCCCAAGTACATTGCTTGTGAAACTGGCACCAAGGACCAATATATTAAAGGCATTATTGAAGTCAACAGGTGAATTCTGAGCAAAACGTGCATAAAAGATTCTCCTCTCAAAATAAATCAAATATGCATTTGACCTTGCTGGATGCTAGAGGGACTCAAAGGAAGGAGATGATCTAAAACAAAAGGTGATTTCCTCACAGAATATTCCTGCATGGAAATTAATGGAGATAAACCTCGTAGGGTTACCCTAAACGTGTAGGGGACAAGATCTCTTGATGCCTGTAGAACTTTCCAGGAATAAACTGTCCCTTAGAATCTATAATAATTGGCTGTGGCTCTACAAAATACTAAGTGCCCTGGGAAAGACTTTACCAAACCCCAGTAGCACTTGAGAGTCTGATGATACAAATCTGTACGCCTTGGTTTACTTGTGTCTTTGAGTAACTGGATCAATGAGGGGGTGTCTGTGCCCTCTGGGAATTCAGTACCTGGCTTCCTGTTCCAACTGTTCTTCAAGAGAAGCAATTTTGGCCTCCAGAGCAGCAATTGTGGCTTTGAATTTGGACTTCACAGCTCCTTCCATCTCCTGCAGTTTGCTCTTCAGCTCTTTGTTCTGCCTCTCCAGTTGCTGCCGGGCACTTTCATTCTTCTGGGCAGTGGCGCGCTCTGTTGCTAGCTCGTTGTTCAGCTGCTCAGCCTGCAAGGGTGAGAATGGATGCTGCCTAAAGCACTGCTAGCTTTTGGGGAAATGACAAGGAATGTTCTTTGTGGCAACTCTCCAAATATTTATTCAGAACCACAAACAGCTTTTGCTGGATTACAAACAGGAAGGGACACACGTGTGCTGAAAGGAACTCTACCTGCTGTACTGACTTCCTCATGCGATCGCCCATGGCTTCCATGTTGCTCTGTTCCTCTTCTAGCTCCTCCTCCAGTTGTGCAATTCTTGCCTCCAGGCGCCGTTTCTCATCCTGAAGGCTTGTCCTGTAAGTTTAAATGTAGGAAGTGTGTAGTTAGGCCCTGCCCAGTTGACTGTGTCTGAAACTTTTAGGTCCTAATTCATGAGGAAAACAGAACTAGATATTTCAGTGAAACAGGTCATATATGTGCCTATTGATTTGTTAAGGTAGATGGCCGCAGGATTCCACCTTCCCTAGGCAAACCTGCTGGTGAATGCCTCTTGACTATAGCCTTTCAAGTAATCCAGTCCATTCCTACCTTCCAGAAGAAGCACTTGCAAGTTCCTCTGCCATCTCCTCTTTCTCCAGGTCAGCTTGTTTGCGAGCTCTCTCTGCAGCAGCCAGATCCTAGGATAAAGGAAAAAGCAGCATAGTAAAGAAACAACCAGAGTTCAAATGAAATTAATCATAGCATGGTATGCAAGACTAGGATCTTCCTAAAACCAGTGTAAGCTAGGTTGTCGGGTTAACGGAATAAATTCTTATTGTATCCTAAGTCCTAGGGAAGCACAACAAACCAGACAGCTGGTTTCTATTTTATTGGTTTTAGTGTTTTTTTTTCCATTTAATACACCTAGGAGTTCTATCGTTAACAAGACTTTGGGAATTTGTGGCCATTGAAAACAATTTATATTGGATTATACAGGTAATTTCCCCTTAAATCTGGTGCATTATGCCTTTCTTTGAAGATTTTTTTCCATTCAGTCTGGAAATGTTCAGATGTAGTTCTGACAGCTTCATTGGAATACACAGAGGACATGGTAAGAAGTTGTTAAAGCTTTCCAACCTTGAAAGCTATTATATTTGTTGCTGTTCTTAAAAGTGAGAGTTGTGCTTTGCTACTGGAGGTGATGTGTTTTTCACAATAGATCTTGTGCTTCATATTGCTCTAAAAGATTCCGGCTTTACCTCTTGAAGCTGAATGAGTTCTGCTTCCAGGCTCTTGGCTTTCTTCTCATTTTCTCTTGCTGTAGCAAATATTTCTTCTCTGGCAGCCCGTGCATCATCCAGCTCCCTCTGGTAATCCTTCATCTGAGCCTAGTTGAAAAGTTTAACAGTTTACTTTTGCTGGACTTTATCAAAACTTAGGTAAAAAAGAAGTTTTGACAGATCACAGAATGGTTGAGGTTGGAAGGGACCTCAAAATGAGCATCACAGGTACTTGGTTATAGGAATTTAGTTAAAACTGACCCTTTAATCAAAGTCCTCTGACTTCCATATCGTGGCATAATGAAAGACAGCAATGGAAAAAAATCATGGAATTACATACTTGCAGTTTGCGAAGTTGTTTAATGGCTTCTTCCCGAGCTTTATTAGCAGAATCAGCTTGACCTTCTAGATCTTTAACATCAATTTCCAACTTCTTTTTGGCTGCAGCTGCCAGGGCACGTTGCTTCCTCTCATCTTCCAGTTCTGTTTCATATTCATGGAGCTGATCATTAAAGAAGATGACTAAGTTTAGGAAAGTCATTGAGCCTGTTTAAATGCTTTCTATATATATATGAGTACTGTATATGCACTGTATAAATCAAGGACTGTAAAGTGCTTTAGTAATAGCATGAGACTGGTTACTTTCAACTGTTTTCAGGAGACATTTACAGAGACAACAATGGGAATGATACCTGTTTAAGCAGTTGTCGTTTCTTCTCCTCATTCTGTTCATCTCTGGCTTGCAAGTCTCTCTCAAACTGTACTTTCATGGCTTGCATGTTAACCTCCAACCTGAGTTTGGCATCTTCAGTAGCCTGTAGCTCATCTTCCAGCTCTTCTAGTTGTGTCTTCATCTCTTCTACTTGCTGTTCAAAGGCACGTTTGGACTTCTCCAATTCATGGACCTTTCAAGCAATAAGAAATTAATATATTTGTTAAAACATTTTTAAAAAATCCAGCTAAAGCATAGCCTGAAATACTTGAATATGGGCAATGAATGGGCTAACTTACAAGAGCATCCAAAATGATATGGTAGCGTTTTTTGTACACTTGTACATCTGTCCTAAGATAAAAGATCTTACAACCTGAGATTTGGTATGTCACACACTTTTCATTTTTAATCTAGCCAAGTATTATCATGGAATTCAGTTAGGATTAGAAGTAATATTATGTCACTGAAATTTAAAAAAAAAAAAAAAAAAAAAAAAAGTGACATGGTGGAAACTTCTTGGAGCTATGTGAATGATTGGTGCTACATGTAACTATATGAATGGTTTGTGAGATAGTCAAATATAATTAGTAAAACTAGATCTGCAGAGTTTGCAGCTTCAAAGCTACAATAAACTAGCAAATAGCTTAGCATCTATTCTGTCTTAGAAATCTTAAGAAATTTCTTCAAGCTGGAAGTCATGTCAGGAACAAAGATGCTTGCAGTTGTGTTGCCAAGTGTTTTGACACAAATGGGATAGCCTTTGAATTCTGCATGAAATATCTGATATTGCTGAATGGATTTGTGTGCTACAGAAAACTTCTTATGCTATAATCAATGATTTTTTTTGTTAAAAGTTATTTTAAGTTTTTACCGTGGGAATGGTTCTGCACTAGAAACTTACGTTCTTGCCAACATCATCTTTGGAGCTAACAAGATCTTCCATTTCAGCTTTCAACATTTTGTTTGTTCTCTCCAGTTCTTCTTTGGCTTCCAAAGCCTCTTCAAGTGCCCGAGCCAATGACAAAGCCTTTGTTTCTTTTTCTCTAGCTTCAGCTTCTGCTCTGTCCCTTTCATCTGCATATTTGGAAGAAATGTTTTTCTCTTCGGCTAGCATCTGTAAAAAGGTAAATTAATACAGAAAGTCATTAGCAATAAGGTTTTTGTGTTGCAACTGTCTTGCCAATTGTTAATGAGAGGAAAAAAATGCATTTTCATAAAGGTATATGGATAGAATATTATCTGTTTTATGAGTAATTCATTTTTAATTTATTTTCTGGCCCTGCTTTATCTTTTACTAAAGCAGTAATGTCTCTGTAAGTTCCAGGAAAGTTAAATGAGAAGACAGCAAGGGAATTAATCTTAAATTCACACCTGATCAAATTTCTTCTGCTTCTTCTCCAGATTAGAGACCAGCTGACGTTGGTTGTCCAAGTCTACCACCAGGTCATCCAGCTCCTGCTGGAGTCTGTTCTTCGTTTTTTCCAGTTTGTCATAAGAAGCAGCCTTTTCCTCATACTGTTGTGTGAGACTCTCAATTTCTTTCTGGAATTTCTTTTTACCTTCTTCCAATGTTTCTACTGTGATGACAAATTCTTGTAGTTTCTTCTTGGAGTCAGACAGCTGAAATTTGAATTTCGAGAATGAAGTTAATCTTACAGCAGAGACAGCAAAGCCTAGTATGGAAGGTGGCCCTAAGACATCTATGACCCAAAAATCTTATTTAATTTGATCCACGTGAAACCAATGGCAGTTATCAATCATTCATCCTTCATAAAATGAAGCATGCTACAGGACTAGGAGGCCCAAACAGGCCTCATATGCAAGACTATGTTGGAGTGTATCTTGCATTTTACCTATCTTGCATTTGAATCTATCTTAGAGATCACATTGTAAAGGAGACTGCTGGCTCTGCCGCAGTGCTTCACTGATGCCATCTGGGCTAACAACTAGTTCCCTGAAGGTCCATCTGCTGTACGAGGTTATTTCTACAGATCTGAAACCTCTGGAATTACTGACAAAACCTCAGAGACAGATAGTGATTTAGCTATGGCACTGATACCTGTATTGTCAGTGTTGAAATATGTCTCTCCAGATTTTGTTTTGCTTCCACTTCTTCGTCCAACTGCTCCTGCAAGCTGTTCTTCTCATCCTCCAACTGACGAAGCTTGGTAGACACGTTTAGCTTCTGTCGTGTTTCTTCCTGAAGCAGCTCCTATAGTCACCATAATCAATCTGTCATTAATTGAGGTCTTCTCATAGTGTTTTATATATCTATAGGTGAGCTGTACTGGATGCAAGTTTACCTGTGTATCTTGCAGCTGGGATCCTAAGGTTGCAACATCTTTGGTCAGTTTGATTGTCTTGCTTTCTGCTTCATTGAGCAAACCAGTAACGTTTTCAACCTCAATCTATGAGAGAAGACAGTGAATATACCTTTTTTTTTTAATGATTTCAGTACCTTCCTCCAACTTTAGTTTGCTCTAGGGTAAAATCCCAACTTGAGACTGTATCTCAATCTGCTCTTATGCTTCTAGGTTACCTTAAGCAAAAAAACCCCAAAACACCAAATCTCTCTAAAATATGCAACAGAGTCTCCGATCACACCACCAGGCCACAATAGTCTGTTCATTGTAGATACCATTACAGGCCACAACATATATAAAGGGACTATGTGGCTTAAAGCTTTTGCTTCCATGAGACAGCGTGGTTATAATCATTTCATGGTGTGATAACCAAAACAAGAATTCAATGTGGGAACCCTACAGCGGCCAAAAAAGGGTACGTTCCATCAGAAGTCAGCAGGGCCAGGGAATTTTTCCAGATATGCCCTGATAAAGCAGAGTTTACCTGGTCTTCTCAAAGCTCCAGTATCAATATAAAAGGTCACGCTCCGTCTTACCTGTAATTTATGAACTTTTTCATTGAGTTCTGTCCGAACACGTTCTCCATCAGTATACTTGGACTGCAAGTCTTGCAGCTGTACTTCCAGCTTCTTCTTTTTGTGCTCCACCTCTTGTTTGACCTGATTCAGGCTCCTGATTTCACTGGCCAACTCAGCATTGTCTTTCTCCAGTGTCTGTTTGGTCTTATCCAAGTTTGCTTTAGCCTAAAAGCATTAAGTGAAGAAACGTGATCTGTAGAAGGTAGTCATATTATCCAATGCATACTTTTCAATGAGATGGGTTATTGTTTACCCGTTTAAATTGCTCCAGCTGCTCTGTTAGCTCTTCTACAGCTTGAGTGTGTTTTTGCCTCATCTCCTGGACTTGCGCTTCATGAGTTCGAGTCTCCTCCTCCAGAGCTCTCTTCAGCACTGTGACTTCCTGTTCACGCTTTGCTCTGGAAGGTAACACATATAAATGGAAGAGCAGCAGATAAGAGTTTTCCAGTAACAAGAAAAATGATGCTACGGCACAGTTGCACAAGGTTACTGTGGCTGCCAAAGCTAGGAAAAAAATCAAGTTGAGAACTATAATTTAAATAAGTATAAGGCTGAATTACTTAAATGCCTAAAATAAGCAGTGCTATGACTGGAAATCAGATACATATCTCCAGAATAATAATCTAGATAACCTAAATGGACCAAGTCTAGACCTAAATGTCTAGATCTTGGAGATCATTGCTATCAGTGCAGAGAACCTTCCCACCTACCTTGCTTCTCATTTTCAAATGCACAAATATATCTTCTTTGCTCCATATGAATCACTAGACAGTACTGTACAGAGCTTGGTGATGTTTATTTTTGGCCCACGTGCTAGTTCTCCATACCTGAGCTCTTGCTGAGTGGCTGTGGTATCCAGAGTATCTTCAAGTTCTGTCTTAAGAGCCTCCAGCTCTTCACCGAGGTCTCTCTTCTGTTTCTCTGCTTTGTTTCTTGCAGCTCTCTCAGAATCCAAGTCTTCCTGGAGATCAGAGATATGAGCTTCCAACTCACGGATCTTCTTGAGGGCATTGTTTTTCTGACTAGTTTCATCTTCAAGCCTGAAAGACAAATATTTCATTTTATATATTGAAAAAATATTTCACTTTGGGAAGATCTTTCAGAAATTAAAGGTTGATACACAAGGTGTAATTCTAATTTTAGCAAAACGGAAGTATTTTAGTTTTATGTTATCATTTTGATAGGAAACATGGTTAATCTATCTAATGCTGTATCTACCTGTATTTAAGATGGCTTGTGATACTGTGTGCTTGAACTATATATGTATATTTAGTGCCTCAGTATTCTAGAGTTCTCAGTGCTACTTGATGGTAATTGTGAGCAGGAGGGCATGTCAGTAAGTTTTGAAAGTCCTGCATTAGATCTTAAAACTGTAGGTTCAGCTCATTGTCCTAAATAATGAACAGAAAAACTAAAGCTTTCCTCTCCTATATGATATCTAGTGTTAAGAGGAATGTAGGCTAAACTAGCTGTTTCACATGTAAGATGCTGGCTCCCAGTGCAAGAAAGAGCCAAAGAAAGCGGGGAACAGAGGCAAAAGGGACCTAAGAGCTAAACTTTATCAGGACACAATAAGTGGAGAAGCTAAATCTGCTCATTCAGCAGAAGCTTTGGATGACTGTTGTCCCACTAAGTCTAGAAGAAAAATTCACAGTGACTGGAGTGGATCCAGGGTGACACTTAAGTAATTTTTGCCTCAAAGGCAAAATTTGTGAACTGTGATGTTACTCTATACTTTACTTGATAGCCCTGTCAAGGCTATTGGAAACAAAACTTTTCACTGATATCTCTAGGGCAGATTAGCTACATCTATGAGGTAATGTCATTTTGGTTAGCAAATGGAGTCTTAAAGGTAAGGAAAGCACGCGGAGAGGATATAACTGAGAGCTGAGATTCACAGCAGCAGTATTCCTGTGTCTTGGAAGGGAGAAGTTCTCCAGCTAGAGAATTTCAGTGTGCCTGCAGGTACAGAGCGAATAGCTACCTGGCTAGAGCAGCTTGCAGCTCTTCCTCCTTCTTGGCCAGTTGCATCTTCAACTCAGCAATCTGTGCCTGGAGGTCTGCAATTTGCTCATGCAGATCACTCGACTCCCCTTCCAATTTCCTTTTCATTTTCTCCAGTTCTTGTCTGCTCTTCTCTTCTTTCTTTAGTCTCACTGAAAAAAATAAAAATTTTGGTCATGGGACTATGTTAGCACAAGGAGTCCTTACTGTGTCTCACTGAAAAAAATAAAAATTTTGGTCGTGGGACTATGTTAGCACAAGGAGTCCTTACTGTAATTCTGAATGTAGACATATGAGTGCTTTGGTCTGTGGTGAGGCTAGATGTTTAACTACAAATCACCATTTCTGAAGAACGATGCAGGACCTTGCTGTCCTCACTTACTTCCAGCCACCCCCAAAAAATCAAATATTTCTCTTTTTTTCAGTGGAAGCACTAACTTTTCCTAACTTTCTTTCCTTTCCTCTTCTATATTAAAGTATATATCTATAGATTATGCATTGTTCTGACTCTAGGATTTTGGTGAATATCATTCACGCTTGTTTTGAAATAAAGTGGTTTTAGCATATGAAATGAAACCACAAAAAAAATTGAAAATGTCCTCTCCAAATTCTGTTTTTTCCCTTTTGTTTGTTTTTTCAAATAAGTGTCAGATAATAACTGATGCACACAGTAAAACACTTATTCATGTTACCTTCCAGTTCTGAAATCATAGATTCATGTTTATTTTTCAGCTTTGTAAGATTTTTGGCTTTTTCTTCTTCCTCTGCGAGATTTGTTGTTAGATCACTTACTCTTTCCTCAAGGAGTTTTCTTTCCTAAAGAAAAATGAAATACTTGTATTATCTGAAGTGTCTCTTGTTGGTGAACAGAAAACTGACTAAAAATGACCAAGATACTGTTTTTGAATATGCATATGCTGAAACGGTAGTGACATATTCCAACCTGCCAATATCAGAAGTGATGAAAACTGGTTTCTAGTACTTTCATATTCTCAAATCTGTTGCTATTAGACTTTAGTACTCACCTAATAGCTTGTAAATACAGGACTCAGTTCAGAAGAACATTCCCTTTCAAAAAGTACTCAAATATATGCTTACTTTCAATTTTATACAGAAAGCTTGGTTGAAATTGCTGTTTGGCATTTGCCTGAAAGGCTCATGCAAGTGTCTAGA
>JAVCKT010017971.1:0-21079 GCA_032273925.1 Rhynchotus rufescens
TGTGTCTATGGGGAGCCCCATGGGGGGAGCCCCATTGCAGGGGCTGGGGGGACCCCCATGGAGGGCAGGACCTGCCTATGGGAGCCCTATGGGGGAAGCCCACTTGTGGGGGGCAGGACCTGTCTATGGGGAACCCTATGGGGGGAGCCCCATTGCGGGGGGCACTGTCTGTCTATGGGGAGTCCCATGGGGGGAGCCGCATTGTGGGGGGCACTATCTGACTATGGGAGCCCCATGGGGGCAGCCTCATTGCAGGGGCTGGGGGGACCCCATGGGGGTCAGGACCTCACTATGGGGGTCCCTTGGCAGGAGGAACCCCATGGGGGGGTTGACCTCGCTATAGGGAGCCCCCCCTATGGGGGATAAGACCAGTTGCGTGGGGGGCTCTTGATCCATGGGGGGCCAGCAAGCCCTATGGGGAGCCCCCCGCCACGCCAGCCCCACACACAGGGTCTCGGGGGGTCCCGGCCGGTGCCCGCGGCAGCTCCCCCATCGCAGCCCAGCCCCACACCGGCCGCGCAAACCCTGCCCCACAACCACCGCGCGGGCGTTAGTGCCAGGTCATTTGGGTCATGCGGTTATTTGGGGGGTCCTTCCCAAACTTGATGATTCCGTGATCCCGAAGCGGAGCCGTGCGAGGTTCCCGTGAGCAGGGGGGCTTTGTCAGCCCCAATCCAGGCAGGATCAGGCTGTTAACCCTTAGCTCCGCAGAGGAATTTTGCTGTATGCTCAAACGCGCAGGTTTTGTGCCATTTTACGCCTCGGGAGTGACACAGTCCCAGGGAACAGCACCGTTTTTATTAAATAAAACGTCCTCGTCCAGGAGTAATCGGAGCTCCACGAGAGGTTTTCACACCACCCACATCCTCTGGGCCAAATCCCCAAAACCTGATTCATTCCTTAGTCACAGAGCCCTCCTCGGCAAGGCGCGAGTGGGGGAGCCTGGGGATGATGCAAGGACCAGTTAGTCAGGGATTCATGCAAAGAACATGCAAAGAAGGTGCCTAGGTCGGGGCACTGCTCTGCACGGCATGCACAGCCCTGCATCTGATGCACCGGGACAAATTGTGTCCGGGATCGCTGGATTCCCGGAGGGATCCAGGGATAGTTTTTAATAATCCTGGAGGATAATTTTTGCAGATCCAAACTATGATTTATTCGAGTTCTGTTGGTTTCCTCCTTTGCTGCTTATGGCTGTCTCCAGATTTATGCATATAATTTCCTCCTGCATTGGTAGGAAGGAATTGCTGAGCCTGATGAAATCCTTTGGTGAACTTCCAGGAGCCTTCCTGGAAGGAATGCTTTATTACGGAGGGATGCGCCGTCTCCTGGCTGTCACGTCCTCTCATACCAGAGGTCCTACCAGTTCCCAAAATCTCCTTTCAGAAGCTTAGACCGCTTTCCAAATGAAATTACTGTTTATTCTAGCAGCAGGAACATGGCCTGATGGGGGAAGAAGGATTTTAAAACACATATATCTGGATCACCTTGGCATCGCCACTGCCTTTAGGCCACGGTCAAGGCAAGCCCAGCTTCTTCAGCACTTAAGGTGGCTAAGAAAGGGCTTATGGAATAGGAAACCTAAAAGGAATCCAGTGCAAAGGTGCAATTAAAAAATAACCTTAATTTTGCCAGGCTCATTGCTGCTCTTGGGGCTGCCTTGCTGGCTTGGAGAGCTGCATTTTGTCGTCAAGCTTGACCACCAGGTAGACCTGCACGTGCTGCCTGCGCTCATCTTCTGTGCGAGACATGGGCGGCTCAGGCCGAGCCATCGTGCAGGAAAAGCAGGTGATTTATACCCCAAAGATGGGACCGTGGCGTGGTGGAGGGCTCCTCAAAAGCCAGGACTTGCTGTGGTTGGGAAGGACTCGGCCGTGGTGAGGAGCAAGGCAGCAAGGAGCCGCCAGCTGAAAAGGAGGAAATCGCCGGCCTTAAACACTTCCAGAAACAAATTCCCGATGTAAATCTTGCTTTTTGAGGGAAGGAATGGGAAAAAAAAAGCAGGGAGAGGAGCGATTGTAGGGCTGCATCGCGCTGCTCCCCCCGCGCCGCCGCGGCGCGCACCTCTGGAATTAGTTGTGACAGCTGAAATTCTCCTCCCGACGGACGGCGCTTGACAGGGCGCTTAAAAAAAGGGGAAAAAAATGAAAGGGAAAAAAAAGAGGAAGAAAAGGGAAAGTGGTTTGGTGTCGTTCGGGGAGGCGGAGGGGGGCGGTGGGGTGGGGGGTTTCAAGTGATCCAAGGCGCATAATTCCGGCTTCTTGGATTGCGAAAGCTCCTCTTACCTAAAGGGCCTGCTGCCTTTATTTTTATCCAAATGGCTCAATTACTGCAAAGCCCCACAGAGAAAATTATGGATGTTTGCCTCTATTTTTCTCCCCTTGTCTCGGCAACGGTAGATATTTTTTTTTCCTTCTTTCTGTCGTCTTTTTTTTTCTTTTTTTTTTTTTTTTTCTTTTTTTCCCCTCCCTTGCGGTGGCGGTAGGTGGGGTGGGGAGGCTGGAAGGTGGCCGTGGAGCGGGATGGACTGGGAGCTGCAGGATGCCCTGGGAGCTGGTGCCAGGACCCTGTCCCCGTCCCACGCCGCGCGTCACCTTGCGCCTTCCCGCTCGCTTCCCCCTCTTCTTCCCGTCCTTCCCGACCCTCTCACCCCTTTCCCGTTCCTTTTTCCCCTCCTTCTCCCTTCCTCGCGCCCTCTCTCCCCTCCGCCGCCCCTCCCCGCGCCTCTCAAAGCCACCATAATAGCAGCTTGTTTGGCACTTCACTCGCTCTCAATGAGAAAATTCCCCCCTCTCCCTCTTTTTGCCTTCGTTATTTCCAAACCCTGCAATAGCTCCTTTGCTCGGGGCTGCGGGAAGTGCCCATTTCTCGGCATTTTCCTTTGGCTTATGTTTGTCATCCTCGGAATTACCGCACTGGGAGGTCCAGGCAGCCCGACACCGGGCCCTGCTATTCCCGCCTCTCCTGCTCCTTGAGATCATGTCGGGAGAAATTAGTTATTTATTTCGAGCACCGCTGCAGCGCGCTTGCCCGCGGGAGTGTTTTGATCGCCCGCCGGCACGGGAGGCTCCGGGGACACGCGGCGGGGAGCGGGACACCTGGAGTGTCCCCAGGGATGCGCGGCATGGGACCGCGCCACGTATGGGTTGAGGCTCTGTGGGGTTAGAGCCAGAGGTCCTGGATGTGCCAGGATGCTTCCCAAGCATCCGCACATCCCTCTGTGCAGGGGCGCAGGGTTTCATATGATCATGGAATGCCCAAGGTTGGAAGGGACCTCAGAGGTCACCTAGTCCAAACCCTGCTCACGCAGGGTCACCTAGAGCGCGCGGCACAGGGCTGCATCTGAGCGGGTTTTAAACATCTCCAAAGGAGACGCCACATTTTCTAGGCCTTGTTGGGGCTTGGTTTTATTCCTAGGTGGGAATAAAACCTCGTGGGCCGTGTTTTATTCCTAGGTCACAGATACAACAGCGACATGAGGGACGGTTACCCAAAGACCCTGAGCGCTCTGGCCATCACCGTGCCCCGAAGCTGCTCATCACCGGCCAAGGAGCCCGACCTGGGCTCAACCTGCAAGAGCCCAAGGACTGGGCAGGTTCAGTCCCTGCAGAGCAGAGCAGCCCAAGCGCGCTGGCCTTACTGAGACTGAGCTTGAGCCTGCTTGCTCCTGGGCAGCCCGTAGAGCATCTATGGACCAGCACCACTCCCCGTAACCACCAGTCCATGAGGACGGAGCGGTCCCACCACCGGGCAGCCCCAAACCAGCAGCCCTCCTCCTTGCAGGAGGCATCGCGGCTTCGAAGCGAGCACCCCAGCAGCGGGAGGCAGAAACCCCCCAAACCGGCCCCGTAGGCAGAGCTGCTATTGATGCGCGGCCGAGAAGCGAGTCCGAGGAATTACCGGAGAAATGATAGTGCCCTGACAGCTGCCATTTCCCACCGCCGGTCTCTCCTAATGGAGTCCTAATGTAGTGGGCTCGGAGACAGGGATCGTCTTTGTGCTCGTGACAGATGGGACAGTCCTGCCACAAACCTGTAATCCTCTGCTTGCTGCCGGCTCTGCTTAACCCCTTCTTGTCCCCAGGTGCGCGGCCAGCGCGGGGAAAGGCTGCTGGGGGCAGAGCGGCTGTTGCGGCGGCTGTTGCGGCGGTTGTTCACCCACACTAGTGCCTACAGCCGCAGGGGACAGTGCATGGACGACCAGGGCTTGTATGGACTCCTATGAGCACCATTCCCTGAGAACACCTGTATTTTTAGCTGTGTTTTTTTGGGGGATGTTCCTCTGTTAGGTCCAGGTTTAGGCCCCACTGGACCTGGAACTGTCCTATTTCCAGCACGGACTCCTAACCCACCACCCACCATCTCTCACCTTAACCTTACCTGCCTCTCCAACAGCCTCCTGCATCTCCATCGCTGCTGGCTGCCCCCTGATTCCCAGGTGTGGAGACCCACCAGCCGCTTTCCAGTGGGTAAGGGAACTTTCTTGCGCATCCGTGGGGAATCCAGCCACACATGGTCCCTCCCCGGCCTCCAGAACCCGGAGCCACCACCGTGACAAAATACTCCAAGCAAAAAGTCACCATGCCTGGAGTGCTCCCAGCGCCTTCCTGCCCTCCCTGCTTGGCGTCAGCATCCCCAGCAGCTGGTGGGACTGGTTTATGGGCAGGGACAGTGTTAGCAGCAGCTTGATTATGGCAAGAAGACCCCAACAGCTCTACCTGCTCCATGTGCTCCTGTGCCTTCCCACAACCAGAGTATCCTTACGGTTGGAAGAGACCTTCAAGATCACTGAGCTCAAACGCAAGCAGCAGCCTGAGCTCTGCTGTGGACACGGGCACCTGGGATGGAAAAGGATCCATCCCGCATCCCTGCGCATCCAGGGGCTGCAATGGAGGGACTGATCCTGGCGGGTGCTGGGCACCCTCTGCTCTCCTGGGAGCCCAGGGCGCTGACCCCCTCGGACCCTCCCCAGCACGGAGGGGAACGGGGAGGACGCCGGTGCTCGGCACAATTAGCCAACAAGTGGCTGTTTTGTGAGGGATTGTTGCTGATGTGTTTTAAGTGGTTTTCTGAGTGGAAAATGTTTGGCATTGGAGAGGCTGGCAGACAAAGAGGGGGATGCATTAGGTTTTATTGGTCTGTTTTGCACACATCTGACATCACTCTATTAAGTGAGTCCTGCCCGGCTTTGGGGAAAAGGAAAAATAAAACAAGACAAGGGGCCGAGGGTGCGGGGCAGGGAGCGAGCGCGATTCAACCTGGCAAGTGGGGGCTTAATAGCTGGGGACGCTGGAGCAAACCATGTCAACCAGATGGGACCCGGGTGGCGCGGGAGGAGAGGGGAATTAGCCAACCCGCGCTTTGTTGGAGCAGAAAGCGCGGCCCTCGCCCCGCAGGAGCTGCCTACGTGTGATATAATACGGCCCCTTTCAGCCGCTAAGCTGGCCAAGGACAAAAGTCACCGGTAAAGAGCGAGGGCGAGAAGCTAAAAGGAAAAGGCAGAGCGGCCGAGAGCCCCGGGCTTTTCTCCTCGGGACGCCCGGGCTGCCTCGCATCTGCCCCCGGCGCCCGGGAGCTGCCGGGGTGCCCGGGAGAGCCGGGATGCTCCCCGTAGAGTCGAGACATCTCCCTTGGCACATGCGTTATAGCGATGCTGTCCCCCGTCGGACCCATAAAGGGACCCACGGGGTGCTCTCGCCCTAGGCTTGCCCAGCTGTGAGCCACATGTGTCGCTGGCTGGCCCAAAGCGAGGGAGGTGGCACCGTCAGCATCTCCACCAGGAACTGGGGACCTGCGGGAGCCATCTCCCATCCCAGCCTTCCCGAGGAGCCTGGGGACACTTCCCACCTCCGGGCCATCGCTCCTTGCCTTTGCACGTGTTAAAATCCCCGGTCCAGTCCAGCTGGAGGGCAAGCGAGCCCCTTCCGTGTTCAGCACCCAGGGCGGATAATTCCCCGCATTAACTTTGGTTAATGTGGTGGCCCATGGTTGGACAAGCAGTGGAGGGTTTGAGATCACAGGTTGATGCGCATTTGAGGTCAGCCTCCTTTCCTCTGCCTCGATCCCTCTAATCCAGGTAGGGATGTCGGCGCAAGAGCCCTGCTGCCTTGGGCATGCCCGGCTGGTAGCCGAACCGCGCCAGGCTGCCTGCCGGGAAGGTGGAGCGGTGGCTCCCTGCTCTTACCCTGTTTTATCAGCCCGCTGCTCGGATGCACGAAGTCAACGGGTGGCTGTCGTGGCAGGGCAGCTCCCCACGTGCCGGGGCTGATGTCACTCCGGCTCCTGCCTTCGTGTCCCCAAGGCTCTGGGCGACCCGTTCCCGTGCAGGAGCGCACGGGGGGAACGCGCTAAACCAGCCGCGGGGTTTTGCAAACAAGCAGGGCCTCCCCACCTGGGGTTTCTTCCTCGCTTTTATGGACATATCGATCCGGCTAAACCAGGGAGATGCATTAGGTGGCCCGGGGGGGTCGGAGATCAGCGGCTCAGCTGGCCGCCCGCCCGCGGCCCTGTGCCCGTAGGGTCCATCCTGGCCGGGGTCCGGGCTGGGCAAGGGCAAGGACCAGACCTGATGTGACTCCGTGGGGCCGGGGCCAAAGTGCTTTAGCCACAGGGAGGTAAAACAAATCGATGAGGGGCTGCCGTGACACGCTGACCCTGGCGCTGGGCCGCGGGTTTAAGGCACGGCAGTAAACCCGGAGCGGGAGGAAGAGTGTGGAGGCAGATGGCTGGGGGCGAGAGGGGACGACACGGGCGCTTGCAGCAGAGAGCGAGGGGTCCCCAAGCAAGCGGAGGCTGCCGGGGATCGGAGAGGCGGCCGGAGAGGGCAGCTCCCTGGCCAAACGTGGAGATGCACAGGGAGATGCTTCCAGGCTTGTGCCACTACCTCGAGGTCCCCCGTGGTGAGCATCACTCACGTGCCGGCCCGTTCTGCTCCAGAGCTGGCACCGCTCCGGCTGGCTCGGGTTGGAACCGTGCACATTTAATGCCCAACACGCAGGTTGGCCACCATGGGGCTGCCACCTCCCTGGGCTCGAAGCAAGAACCAAAGCTACCTGCGATGTCCCTGTCCGGTGGCCGCAGCCCTCCCCGAGCGCCGCAGCGACCAGATGGGCTCCAAGCCGGGCTGGACGGAGCGGCCCGGCCGTGCACGCGGCTCTGCCCCGCCGGGGCCGGCCGGGCTTCACCGCTCCGTCCCCCCGGGGCAGCCTTTTGTCCCGAGCGAGCAGAAGGGCCCTTGTGTCCCTCTGCTGCGCGCGGGAGCATAAAGCTGGCTTTGAGGGCCCGCGCGCCGCCGCCGCCGGGGCGCTCCCGGGCACGGAGCAGGAGCGGCTCCTGCTCGCGGCGGACACAAAGCCACCTTGTTAAGGGCTCCACAAAGGCGGCCATCTCCCCCCTCGCCTGGGAAGCTCGCGCCCGATGACTCCCAACCACACCGGGGCAATGCCCGTCTCTGGGAAGCGCGGCCGCACTTAATAACCGCGCATCGCTGCCGCCCCGTGACCCGGGAGCAGCACCCAGGGGCGCCTTTCCCACTCCCATTAACCACGGGGAGCCGCGTTTCCAAAGGTTAATGGGACCAAAGGCTTTTTGGCGGGGACTTGCTCGATTCCCGGCCAATCCGCCGCTGCTGGATGCGGCTCTGCCGTGGGAATCGCCAGCCCTGCGGCTGCCCCGTGTCATCCCTGCAGCCTGTCCTGCTGCCACGGGTCCCCACCTGGCCTGGCCACAGCCCCTGGGGACCACCGCTGTCACCTTCAAATTACATATTTGGTAGCACGTTATGACGATTTCCTCCCTGTCTAGAAAAAGTGGGTTGAGGTCCCCTCCCAGAGCCCTCACAGATGGGCAAACCAAGTGCCAGGGAGGACAAGTGACAGGGATGGAGTCCCTTAGGACACAGCCCAGGTGCCCTGGGCACGGAGGACCCGACCTCCACACCTCCCTCTTGCCATCCCCTTTGCTTCCCATTTTCCACCCAGGGAAATGAAGTGGTACTTTTAGCCCCTGGGACTTTTTTCCTGTAATGCCCATCCAATATTGACTGCATTGCGTGAGTCGCAGTCCCTACACCAAGCAAAGCCAAGGGCACCTCTGGCATGACCCCGATGAGACTTGGTCACACGCAGAGCACCATGGAGGTGCCCCAGGAGTGTCACAGAGGATGCCCGGCCCCATGGGTAGTCCCAGCTCAGCCCCTTGGTCCCCCCAGTCCTGAGCCCCTCTCACTATGGGTCCTGCCCCCTCTCCTGTGGTGCCAGCCACATTCAGACTCTATGTACCCCACAACCAACCTCCAAGACACGCTGTCCAAACCCATATATTGCTCGGAACTGTTCACCATAGCACCTGCTGTAAAATCCATGTGCAGGTTATACCTTAAACCCAGTAATTCCCTGTACCTCTAGACAAATGGGAACACGATGCGATTTCACCACAGTGATGCCGCAGGCTCCAGGAGACAACGGCAGCCAAACAGGTTGGAAGGAGCAGGCTCACATGGCCACATACAACAATGACCTGGGTGGGTAAGGCTGGTTGGGCAGGGGAAGGGGAGATTTGCCCCTCGCTGTGCTGGCTTGCAGCCTCTCCCCTCTTCCCTCTCCCTTGCAGGTGGCACCTTTAGGGATCCCATCCATTCCCAGCCCAGCAAAGACCTGGAGAAGATCTCACCTTGCCTGCTTGGAGGTCAGGGGCAGCAGGGATGGGTCGTGGGAGCTCAGCTGGAGCCCAGGAGGGCAAACCCGAGCTGCTGCAGCCACTCTTGGTACGTGTGCACGGCAGGGATGCTGCAGCTGGGCTCTGCCACGCACATCCTCCACACAGAACATATGGAAAGTGCTCTGCAGGCCACGAGGCTGTCACGAAGGCAGCTTTCCCTCATCCCTGTTTTGCCTGCGTTTTGGCAGTGCCCAGGAAGCGCTTTGCAGGACAAAAGTCCCAGCTCGCAGAAAGCTGCTGCGAAGAGAAGAGCCTTCATCCAGTCCCAGTTGGGGGAGATTGGCACTAAATAAGACGGCTGCAGCTTTAAAGAAACCTGGCTTTAAAGAAACCTGGCTGCTCGTTGGCTTGCTGCGGGGCTGGTGGCAACGCGGGGAGAGCCGGAGGACACCTGCGGAGATCCTGTACAGCTGGGGAAGATTAGCCTTTTCCACTAGACAAGACCCATTACCATGTTCCAATATACTATCACTTCCGCTAGGAGAGCCTGCAGATGAGATATCGATTGCCGTGACCCCGGACGAGCCCTTCCCTGCGAGGCCTGTGGATCAGCCCCGCGGTGTGGCCCGTGGCTTTCGGCCACTTGGTGCCCCCAGCTCTGCTGGCCCACGGCTCAGGCTATGGGGTAAAGATGCTGTAAGGGGTAGGCAGGTATCCCAGCTCTGAAGATAGCTGGATATCCAGGTATCCAAGGCTCAGCAGTGACCCAGGGTGGCCACAGATCCCTTTCCCACAGTCTTTCCAGGCTCTCTCATGACACAGGCTCAGGAGATGAAAACCCTGGGAGATGGTGCCTGTTCTTGGGGCTCCTATACCACGTGGTGCCTTGCTGTCATTTCCAATCGGAGTGGGTGTTGCAGGAAGCAGGAAAGAGCCACCCTGAAAGCCCCAAATGTTACACGCCTAATGCTTCTGCTGGAGCTTCACCAGGTGCTTTGGGAACCTTGCTGGTCCAGTGCTTTTTCCACCCCAGAGTACACCTGCTGCATGCATTTGGGAAGCTGGTCATCCAAGATATCCAAGTCACAGTTTCTGCAAGGATTTCCTGCTGGTGGAGCAGCCCAGAAGAAATGGGCCGTTGCACTAGACTGCATGAGGGCTCCTTACCCACCCACAGCACCTGAAGGGCCCTTTGCAGCCTTTGGGGGAAGCTCTTGCTGTCTAGCTTGGATGTGACAAGCAACGGCCCAAAGGAAAAGGCAACTGAGCAAATAAGCCCCTGGAGGAGACTGCAGCAGAGACATCCCTGAGGAACAGGCTCTGCTGAAGGCAGGAATGGGCCCTGAGGCCTCATGCAACAGCAGAAATGCATCCAGCACTGACAGCAGGCCATATATTAGGGAGGAGAAATATAGCATAAATGTACAGCAACGCAAGGAGAAAAGCAAAGCTCAACCATACATAGGGTCCTGAACTCTTAAACACTGTATATGATCTACAACATGCAGTCCCCAAGTTCTCACTCCAAGCAGCAGACAGCAACAGGACACAGAAAACCAGGCGGTTCTCGCAGCACCCCTCTCTTCCTCCACCCCACGGGGGTCAGACAGGCTCCACCAGCCCAGAAAACCATTTCTGTTTCCTCGCCTGACAACCCTCTGCTGCTTTCTCCTCCCAAGATGGTAGCTGCCAGTAATAGCAGGGAAAGTAACATCCAAGCTGGGAAAATAACATGTTATTTTCCCAGCTGTGATGTCAGAACTTGTCACGCTTACAGGCTTGGGAAGCGGGGCGAGCGCAGGACGGGGGAGCATCCCCAAAGAGGGACGGTGGCCGCGCTCTTGGCTGCCCATCTCCCTGGCACAAATGTTCTCCCCACCCCAGAGAGGTGCCAGGAGCCTCCGCATGCCCCTCGGGCTGCCCAGGCGTTTGCAGGGCTTGGAAAGGGTTTTCTTTGCAGTTACCTGTTTCCATCTTACATTTCAGAGCAGGTTCAGCCGGTTTCACTTCCCTCCGCTGAGCTGTTCCAGCAACACGCTCGATAGACAGCAAAGCTAAGCCTAGGGACAGAGGGATCTTTAATTTGCCTGCATACGCAACAGGAAAGAAATCCTCTCTCTAAATCAAACTGCAAGACGGAACTAGGCAGTTCTCTTCAGCTGCATATTTGGCTGCGTGTTGTGGCTTTCTTTTTTATTTTCTTTTTCTCAAGCAAGCCCCAAGTCTGATCCCTGCACACGAAAATGAAGACAAAAGAGGAAGAATGAAATCCTCTTAACCACTGTAAAAACAAAGCGCCCCGCGAGGCGACAGGTTTATTGCCCCCTGCCCACCCACCTTGCCCCCTCCGTCTGGCAGCATTCGCAGAGGAAGAAACCAGGTAGACACCTTGCTTGGGGGAAGATTTCTCTCCTCCTTCCCCGCTTTAATAAAAAGGTACCGATTGCGACAAAACCCTCATGTCCTTCAGAGGCACTTAATCCATTACAAATTTCACAAAGCCCGACTCGAGGAAGCGCTTGGCCAACTCAACGCAAGAAGAGCAAACAAACAAGCAAAGAATAAAGCCCCGCTCTCAATGAAGAGCCCCAGCGCGTGGCTGTTTTTAATTTCTTTCCCCACTTCTCCTCTGGCCGAGCACCTTTTTAATGCTTCCATTTCGCTCGCAACCTCGGCGCTGACTCTGGGAGACGAGTTACAATTACAAATTACCACCACAATTAGCGCTAGTTCTTAGCGAAATTAGAAAGGGGAGCGGGAGGCCCACATGCGATTGATTGCTATTCATCCTGCTTTACGGTGACCTTGCTCTGGAGACGATGATATTCCTTTAGCCTGGAAACCAGATTAAAAAAAATTAATTGCAAATTAACAGTAATAACACACATTTCCTCTCAATTAATTTAAGCAGAATGAGGGGGTGTGAAGAGCAGGCGTTTGTTAAGGCCTATACAGTTTAATTATATTTTTTCCCCTCCTTCCCACGAGATAATGTAATTAATTTATCCGAGAGGGGTGGAGGGACATGGTGCATCAGCGAGAACAAAGCAGTTAACAGGCAACGGGAAAAAATTAAGAGCCCATTATGTAAATGCTGCCCGTTTTGCAGTGTTTAAATGGGGAGGGGGTGCTGGAAATAAGTAAAATAACAAGAGTGGATGCTCGCTGGAAGGCTGTAATTAGGCAGGGCTTTGGATCCCGGAGGGCTGTTAGTGCCAGAGAGGGGCTCGGGAAGCAGCCGGGCCCAGCAGGGAGGGAGGCTGGGATGAGCCGGGATGCTCCAGGACGGAGCCCACGTGGGTCCCGGGTTGTCCTCACGCACCTGAGCGAGTTGATGTTGATGAAGCCGGTGGCGTCGGCGGGCTCGTAGTCCCCTTGCACGTTCATGCTGCGGGGAGAAGGGAGAGGGTGACGGCGGCTCCAGGGATGCGGAGCAGGCCTGGTGTCACCACCAAGGCAGTGGCACCGGGGTGACATGGGGCCTTGAGTGCTGCTCAGACCTGCTAGAGGCACCACGTGGTGACACTGGGCCCAGGATGGAGACCAGAGGCACCATGTTGTGTCACCAGGCCCAGGAATGGGGATTAGAGGCACCATGTTGTGTCACCAGGCCCAGGATGAAGACCAGAAGCACCATGTTGTGTCACTGGGCCCAGGATGGAGATCAGAGGCACCATGTTGTTTCACTGGGCCCAGGATGGAGACTAGAAGCTCCGTGTTGTATTACTGGGCCCAGGATGGAGACCAAAAGCACCATGTTGTGTCACTGGGTCTGGGATGGAGACTAGAAGCACCATGTGATGATACTAGGCCCAGAATGGAGATCAGAGGCACTATATTGTTTCACTGGGCCCAGGATGGAGACCAGAAGCACCATGTGGTGACACCAGGGATAAGGACTGAGGCAATGGTGACATGTCCCGGGGCAGAGGCTCCATGTCACATCCCCAGCCATGAGACCACACGTGACACCCCAAAGCATCACCCAACTCCCACAGCCAACTCCATGCCCCAAACACAGGGCTCCTCTCCCGGGAGCTGCAAACCTCAAAAGAAAGAAGGAAAAAGAGGGGATTTTTTTTTGTAAAAGAGAGTTTACAATGATTTTACCTCCCCTGACGGGCTACAGAAAAACCTCTGTGCTTTTATTTTTGCTCATTCGAGTGGTTCTGACCTGCTCTATAATTACGTTACTTTCTACCTACTGTGCAGAGGCATTTCCACACAGCTCTGCCTCTCACAGCTTTCTCTCGGGTTCCTGTGACGCCGTCACTCAAAGGCTTTCAAACCAGCGATGTAGAAATCAAAAAGAAAAGGAAAATGGTTGGAGACGCAGGGAGAATAAGTGCCCCTGCTTTTCTCTCCCTCTCTTTTTCCTTAGTCCCACCCCCCCTCTCCATCCTCTATTTTTTTTTCCTTCCTTTTTTTTTTTTAATACTTTATTCATTTAATCTCTCCAAGTGAGAGCGCAAGGCATAATGAAGGGTTGGGACGGATTATTAGGAGCTGTTGATTTTGAGGGGGAGGGAAGAGGGGGAAAAAAAGCCAGAGAAGAGAAAGAGAGAAGATAATTTGACATTTACTCCAACTGATCTAAACTCATTCGGGTATATTTATGGCTTATAAAGTGTTTAGAGAGATTGAAAGGGGTTGAGGGAGAGCTGGGGGGGGGGGGAATGCTGTGCACAAGAGAGCGAGCAAACAAGATGGAAAAAAGCAAAAGCCCAAGGGAAGAAAAAAGGATAATATTGACTTCAAAACAAGACTCGTGCTGCCGATGGGCATGCGGCTCCGAGGAGGTGTTCCCGGGAAGCGCGATGGGGCAGCCTCGAGGGGCTCTTGTGGGAGGGAGATTGAGCCCAAAGGGGCACTGGGGAGTCCAATTTTGGAGACTTGGGAGCCCAATTTTGGAGACTTGGGAGCCCAATTTTGGAGACTTGGCTGGGCGAGAGATTTAAAGCCAGAAGTTGGTCTTGTTTTATAGGTCTGCCCAGCTTGGCGGAGCGCTCTTCAGCCCCACACCGTCACCCTCCTCACCCAGCGGCGCGGTTCCCTGGAGCCTCGGCGTGCAGCGGGACGCCGCCGGCCCCGCGGGCGCTCACCTCACCAGCTCCTCGTTGTACAGCGAGCGCGGCGACGCGCGGCCCAGCACGTAGACGTGGCCCTTGAGCACGGCGAGGCGCACCGTGCCCTGCACGGCCTCCTGCGAGCGGCCGATGCAGTGCCGCACGAACTCGCACTCGGGGCTGTGCCAGAAGCCTGCGGGCAGGAGGCAGCGTTAGTGGGGGGCCATGTCCATCAGGACAGACCCCATCCCGCTCTATGTCCTGGAAGGAAGGCACTGGAGAAGCAGCAGGGATGGGGCCTGGGGGAGGATGAGCGCACCTGGGGGCCACGTGAAGCAGTGGAGATGTCAAGGATGTCCAGTTGCCTTGATGGCCCTTGGTTTTCCCACCTGTGAAACGGGCTGAACACAGAGGGAAACGGGTGCCCTTGCAGGGGGCATTAAATGCCTCTGTATGACAGACTCTGGGGACACCACTCTGGGGACACACCAGCCTCATGGAGAGCAGCGGAGGCCCGAGTAGGTCGCCTCCATCATCCATGTGCTCTTCTGGGGTGCCCACACCAGCACCCCATACATCCCCCTCCGGATCACCCTAGGAGCATAAACGCTGCCCTGCAAGAGCCCCTCCTGCATGGCAGACGGGACAGGACGAGGCCCCGGCGGCTCCCGTGCCTGGGACGGTGGCCCCCAGCCCACTCCCACGCTCCCATCCCCACTGCAGCAGGCAGCGGCTCCCGAGAGGTGACCCGGCCCGGGGGGGCCTGACCCCGGGGCGCTATCGGCGCGCGGATCAGGGCACATCTGTCTGGGGCAGCTCCCAGGTAGCTCACCTTCCCCGGCCCTTTCTAGGGTGACACGGCTCTGCTTTCCTCCCGCTGCCGCGCATCTGTCCCCGCGCTCCCGCGGCGCCTGGATGCACAGGGAGCACCCGGGTCCCATCCTGCCCATGCCACGGGGCAGGTTTTACTCAGGTCGCTCCGAACATTTGTGTTCCCGCTCCTGGAGAGGCAGCGGGAGACGGGAAGACGACGGCTCCGCCGGTATCTGGAGTGAGGCTGCCCACGGCCCCGGTCCTCCAGCCTGGCCTGCCATTCCTGTGCACCCTGCTGTCACTAAGCAGGGTAATTAGCCACAGAGCCCTCCGAGACCCGGAATAAAGCCCAGGAGATGGAGAAGGAGATAGAGAGAAAGAGAGCCTATTCACCAGCCGCCAGCGATGCCGGCGTTTTATCTCTCTAATCTCTCTCCCGCTCTGTTCACACACAGGTGCCCTCTCACCTTTCCTTTCCCAGCTGGCCTTCGGGGACGAGGCCCAAGCCATTAGAGAAACAAACAGTTGCTTTTGTTGTTTCACCTCGACCGGAGCCGGGCTGCAGCGACGCGGCCGGGCCCCCTCCGGCTGGGACACCCTCCCGGTCCACATGGGAGCCATCCCTATGGACACAGCGTGTGTTTCCTTGCGCACGCTGGGGTTTCCTTTACAGCCTTCCCTAAGGGTCTGGTGTTGGGACCAGCTGGGGACAGGCATCTCCTTCCGTGGAGCTGCCACGTGGTCCCTATGGAGCACATCGTCTCCGGATGAGGCTGGAATGAACACGGTCCTGCAGCGGGGACTCCAACGTCCCCCAAAGCAGGTCTGCTGGGCAAGCAGCATCGCAGCACTGAGAGCCTGGTTACCAGCAAATAAACCCCTCTTTTTGATAAGCACACCCAAAGCCAAACTCTTCAAACGCCAGGATTGATTTAGGGCTGTTGCATCCCCATAACAGGGGGAAGGAAAAAAAAAAATAAGACACATTAAAATAATAACCAGCTACTTAAATCCTGACTCTGACAACTCCAGGTGTGAGGAAGCGCCCCCTCCTTCCTCGCCCCCCACTGCAAACACATTCCCCACTGGAAGCGAGCCCTCTTAATAGCCTTCCCACTTTGTAGCTGCCATCCAGCTCTAATCGTTCCAATCTGCGGCGCAGGCAGGGCCGCTGGGGGACAATGGCATTTGAACACCTGGCCCTACCTGGCAGCAGCCAGGAGCTCTCTTCAAAGCCACAAAGTCTCCACAATGGGCTCGCTCGGGATGGAGGTGGGGGAGATAAACACTAATTCTCTTAAAGTCAGAGCCTAGTTATAGTAATGAGGTGTTAAAGGAGGGAGAGCTTGAAAGCCCGGCCCGCAGCGGCCACCCTTGGGTGGGAAGGGGCTGCCTTTGAGCCTGTTTGCACGGCTTGGGGTATTCCTGCATTCAGGCTCTCCCGCGTGGGCTGTGTCCTGGCCAAAGCTGTCCTGATCAAGCTCAAAGTGGAACCCAAATCACAATTACAAGCAACCAGGCGCCTTGCTCAGCACCCACCCTGATGCACGTGGTGGACAGGAGCTTCCACCCTGTGCAAGGCCCTCTCCGTGGCACCCATGCCCATGGACGTGGCAAGATGGTCTCAGCCCCACGGAAAGGGGTTGCAAGTTCTGGTAGAAAGATCAGGGCCTCAGACATGCCCAGACCTTGCTTCACTTAGGATCTGGGTTCACACACCATAGCTGCGCGGTTAGACCATGGATGTGCAAGACAACACAGCCAAAAAGGGGCATTTTTGGCCAGCACAGCTGCATGTACACCACCACCACATCAAACACAGCAGCACAGTATTCAAAACAACCTTCACTCGGCTCCGAGTCCAGCCAGCTTCCAGCCTTCGCTCTCTGAGGCCGTCCCGGATCCGCGGCACCTGGGAGCTTCCCAGCCCCGCTTCCCCCTTTGCTGCTCGTGCTGCCTCGCTACCGTAAACCAAACACATCAACACCGGGATGAAGCACACCGCGGCGAGCAGCTTTCTTAACAAAAGCACCAGAAAACACCGTCGGGCAGCGCGAATCAACAGCGTCAACCTGCCTGAGTCGGGACTCGCCTCACGGAGCTGCCCGGCACGCGGAGGCTCGGCAAACGCACCAGGATCCGGATCAAAAACACCCCCATGGCCAAACCGGCTGTTGCTGCAGGCAACACAGCTGCTGCACGAAGGTTACCAGCTAACAAGGCTAATCAGTAGTTTCAGTGCTGTAATGTTTGGTTCGGGGGGAGCCTTGTCGAGCTGCGCCCGGGAACAGAGCTGCGATTCCCGCAGGAAAGGCAAAGGGCCCTGCCCATAAACTCGGCGCTTTATTTTCTGCACTCGGAGCCGCAGAAACGGGAGCCTTTTTGCTTGCAATAGGAGGGGGCGATAAATAAAAACACTGTTACCCAACCGGCTCTTTAATCTTGTGGCTTCACAACAATCAGGTGTTTAGAAATAAACAAACAGGTTTAGACTTAAATGTGAGCAAGAACTAAAAGCCAACGCAGAACAAAGTCTAATGCAAATAGCCAGAGGCAGACAGAGCATCAGCGAGCGAGTTAAAAGAGGCCCTGATTCAAGAGCTTCTTTCTCTGTGCTCAGCAGCAGGGGACAACTGTGACTTCCCGGTGGCCCAGCACCTCTTATACCCCCTGTGCAGTTGGCTCAGCCTCCCCGGCTATGGGAGCACTCATTCTGCTGGAAAACCCATGCGCTGGAGCCCCTAAAATAAAGTTTAGGCAGCAAGTGGGCTCCTGCACGAACGGCCAGGTCTTAGGTGCAAGTCTGAGGAAGCAGCAGCAGGTAACATCCCCTGAGAAGGAAGCTCGGGGGACACGAACATGGATGTGGGGAACCACGGAATCCGACTGTGGGGATCTCTGTGGGAATTCGTACCAAGTTAATCGTTGGATTAACTCACAGGAGCACAGCGCTGGGTGCAGAGGGCGGCGTAGCAGGAATTTGGGTGCAGGGCATAGAGCTCTGAGCACACCTGCAAGACTTAGGAGTGTGTCTCCAGTTTGGCATCAGACTGACCCTGCATTTTGGCATGGAGAAGCCCCCAAGGTCACGGTGACCTCCCCATTGGGCTGCCCTTCCTGCCTAGCTCAGGGTGGCCCGGAGGGCAGCAGCCTCAGGCAGAACCTCACCCCCTCCATGGTCTGTTCCCTGCAGCGCCCGCCCCACGGGCACAGTGCAGCATGGGCTGAGACCCTCCAAGCCGAGCCCTTGTAGGCAGCTGAGCAGAGCCAAGGGGCAGCAGTGGAGACTGAAGGGCCAGGGGCTTCACTGCTCTCCACAGCCTCACTCCTTCCCGACTACCACGCAATATCTCGGCAGTGCCCCCCTTACCAGGGCACGGCCAGCAGCATGGACGCGGGCACGGCCGCGCCAGCCTGGTGCGGGTGCAGGGCTGCGAGCCCCCGTTTTGGCTGCGCTTTGGGGTCTGTGCGGCGGTGGCCCCGGCCAAGCCGCAACGCGCAGTGCCCCTGTGTGGGCTGCGCGCCGCATAGCACAGCGTGCGGGCAGAGCCGCATAGCACAGCGTGCGGGCAGAGCCGCCCGCGCCCGCTCCGCTTCCACACCGCCACGCACCACTTGCAGCCCCTCGCCCCTCTGGAGAGCTCCGGGCTTGGAAAAGCGCCTGCTCGGGGTGGGGTCGGCAGCGGCTGCCGGGCTGAAGGACACTCCGCTTATCCCAGAGCGACTTGTTCCAAGCCGCGGTCCCGTCTCCGGCACCGCGCTGGTGGAAGGGATGAAGTTCTTGTGACGTGACAGGCTGGTTATGAGCCGTGAGCCACAGAGATCAGGGTGTAAATGGGAAGGTGTCAATATTCCCAGTCTGGGATCTGCGCGAGCCCTGACGGACGGGAGCCGGCACCTTGGGGAATGTCCTCTGGATAGACCCCATAGAGCCACAGCTTCTCCAGCACCCCAAGCCACAGGCGCTGTGCCCCCCAGGATACCACTGGTGCCCCCCAACGCTCGCAGCCTTGTGGCCAGCAGACCCATCCCACGTTCACACGGATGCCTCAGAAGCGGAGCAGACTCCTGGTCGGAAAGCTGCCCCGTGTCACAGTGCTGGGCATGGGACAGGCTGGTGCTGGTGCCGGAGCAGCAGCGAGCTTGGGGCAAGGACACAGCTCCAGAAGGAGCTCCACCAGGAGTTCCAACACTTCCAAGCTTTGCCAGGAACATCTCCCACCAGCAAGCCCTCTAGCACGGTGGCACCATTCCCTAAGAAAAACACGGACCTGCTTCAGCACGAAGGCAGGCAGGATGCTCCAGACACCAGCAAAACCATTTTTCCCTCCTCCTCCAAATACCCTGAAATCCAGGGTTGCATTTTGTAGCCCTGGCCCATTACTACGTAACCAACAAGCAGCATCTGCCGCCGTTTGCAGCAACGGGGCTGGCGCGGGCGTGAGGAGGAGGAGGGCTGAGGAAGGCTGCGGCGGCAGGGGCCGGGCTGGAGGATGGTACATACCGTTGTACACCAGCTCGGAGAATTTCAGGGCGAGCCCCTGCTTGATTTTCCGCACTTCCCGGTCCATGGTGAAGGCCTCGATATCTAAATGCGCGTGGTATAGGATCGTTCCCGCTGGGGTCTCATAGATACCTAGCCATTTTTCCAGGCAGGGGGAAAAGCAGAAAAAGAGAGAGAAACGAATGAGACCAAACCTGTCAGCAAATGACAAAAAATAATGACTTGGCTGACAGAAGGAGCCGTGGTCGAGCGCATTCAGTCCCAGCTTGTTGTAAAATGCATCTGTCATTATATTCATGCTGGGGCCGAGACAGTCCACTCCGCACCTTGCGGAGAAAATTTCTAGATTCCCCTCTTTGAAGAGGCACTCTGACGAGGCTAAATGACAGGGTTTGGGAACCGATCCCCCCACGGCTACGTGCCCAACGGTCTGCGGCTGAAAACCTGTAATTAAACGCGCGACGCGGGGCCCGAGCTCCCCTCCTCTCCCCACCACCGGCGAGAAGGAGCACGGCACAAACGAGGATGCCCAGGGCTGCAGTGCGGCCTCCCCCGGGGCTGCCAGGACCCCCGGCTTCCTCCCCAAGTCGGGAAGACTCTTTGGTGGAAGAACATTTAATTTGCACAAGGGGGAAAAGCTCTTGCAAGTCGGGGCAGGGGACCCACTCCTATTGTTCCTGCTGCTCGTGGCTTGTTTTCCACACAACGTGTTTACTTCTCGCTTAAATACGGGTAAAAACCAGTAGCTGGAGATGCAGGAACCATCATCCGTGATGCCCGTTGAGCTGGCATGGGAATAACCTGCCCATTCCTGCTCTCCACCCTTGCATCCCCTGCCCGTTTGGTCTTGCTAGCTCATGCTGCAGGGAAACCAGACGTTCTCCCCCAAAACACACAAATGCTGAATTCGATAAGGATAAAGCTTAAGAGAAAATCCCCCAGGGTGCTCACGCTGCAATAGTTGGGGGCCAGGAGCTGCCTAAGGAAGCTCTTTCCATGGTGCCCGATGGCTGGCAGGGCACCACAGGCCACCCCACGCCGTGCACGCATGGCCTTGCCCTTGTCCCTGCAACGGGGAGCACTCACCTTCACTGCTAAAATACCCAACACTTCAATTGAGGAGAAAATGAAGAGAAAAAGGCACTACAGGTGCCTCTGACTGCACGCCGAGCCGTGTAGGGGCACTGAGCCCCTCTGCAGATGCCACCACGTGAGACGGTACCTGCAGTCACCATCCCCTCTTTGAGGGAACCCACCTGAGTGCCACCACTGCCAGAACCTCCTGCTCATTCCTCATCCAGGAGGACAACAAGGGCTCCCACGCAGTGCCCCATCCCATCCCATCCCTGGGGGCCACCCGGGCCTGCTCGACACCCGTTTTCCCCGTTATTCCCCCACCGGCCGTGAGGAAACCCGCTGCCGAGGAGCGCGGCCGTGCAGGCGGGGAGGCGAAGTGACAGCCCCGCCGGCGCGAGAGGCACCTTCAGAGTGACACTCGCGGCGGCTCCGAGTGTCTATTTTCATCTCCTCGTGTTTACAGGAGAAAAGACAGAGGTGTCAGCAAAGCAGCCTGGCGAGGCTTCAATCACCCCGTAATTACCACCGGGGGGGCCCGAGGAGGCAGCTGAAATCTCCTCGGTTGCAAGCGCCGCTCTCAGCGCAACCTCCATCCGCGCGTCCTGCAGCGCGGAGCGAGGTCTGTCCCGGTACCCAGGACAAGGTGCCAGCCGGCAAGGGGGCTGCAAAGATGTCCCAAATCCCTATTGCTTTGGAAAACCGCTCCATGCCTCTGTTTTTCCCCGGTGGAGCAGGGATGGCCGGGACCGGGAGCCGCAGATCGCGTCCCCACGAAGCCACCAGCTGCCGCCGCGAGCGCGCCTCACGGTGACACGCGGGAGACAAACGTGACAGCTAAATGGGCTTGGGAGAAATTATTAAATGCTGCAAGGGTCACTAGAGCATGTCACCGGCTCCTTAAAAAAAAAAAAAAAAAAAAAAAAAAGTTTTTTGCCAAATAAAAAAGCATCCTGGACAAAAAT